>JAUTXX010251057.1:0-14404 GCA_032273605.1 Panulirus laevicauda | reverse complement strand
TGTGAATGCACTATAACGTCAAAAATTAGGGCAGGGTGTGAATTAGGCCGTGCTAATATATCATGCTGATGTGACTGATTATTTCGGAGATATGAGCGAAAAACGATGGGTCAAGCCAGCTGAAATACATAATAGTATCAGTAAACTTTAGAGTTAATAAGAAGTTGTGGAAGATAAATAATGTGAGAAACAAGAAAAGAAATGGGAAGATCACTCAAGGGGGCAAAAGGGGAAGTGGTTAAAGGTAACAATGAAGTGTGGAGATGGAGAGAGTATTTTGAAGAACTGTTGAATGTGTTTGATGATAGGGTGGCATATGTGGGTTGTTTGGCTGGAGTGGTATGCGAAATGAGAGGGTCATGTAGAGTGGTTTGGTAAAGAAAGAAGGGGTGGTAAAAGCCTTACATAAGATGAAATGTGCTGAGCCGGCTGGAGCGGATGGTACTGCTGTTGAATTGATTAAGAAGGGGTGCCTATGTTGTTCATTGGTTGGTAAGGATTTTCAATGTATGTATATATGTATGGAGTATGTGTAGAGATTAGGTGTTTGCTTGCTATAAAGAGTATGTATGAAAAATACTTACAGAAACAGTAGTATTTCTATGTGGCATTTATGGATCTGAAGGGATTTGTGATCTCACCATTGCTGTTCAGTTTGTTTATGGATGATGTGGTGAATGAGGTAAATGCAAGAGTCTTGGAGAGAGGGGCAAGTATGCAGTCTATGGGGAATGAAAGGGCTTGGGAAGTGTCAATTTTTGTTTCCTGATGATACAGCACTGGTGGCAGATTTGAGTGAGAATCTGCAAAAGTTGGTGACTGAGTTTCCAGAGTGTGTGAGAGGAGGAAAGAGAGAGTAAATGTGAATAAAAGCAATGTTATTAGGTTTTGCATGGCTGAATGGAGAAAAATTGGAGGAAGGGAAGTGTTCTAAGATACATGAGAATGGATGTGGCAGCAAATGGAACCATCGAAGTGGAAGTGAGACATAGGATAGGTGAGGGGGCGAAGATTCTGGGAGTACTAATGAATGTGTGGAAAGAGAAATGTTTTCTAGGAGGGCAAAAATGGTTATGTTTGAAGGAATTGTAGTCCTAACACTATTATATGGATGAAAGGCAAGGGCTGTAGATAAGACTGTGCAGAAGAGGGTGGATGTGTTGGAAATGAAATGTTTGAGGACAATATGTGGTGCGAGGTGGTAGGATCAAATAAGTGATGAAAGGGTATGAGAGGTACGGTAATAAAATGTGTGTAGTTGCAAGTGCTGAAGTGGGTGTGCAGTAATGTTTTGGGCATATGGAGAGAATGAGTGAGGAAAGGTTGCCAAAGAGGATATATGTGTCAGAAGATAAAGAAACAAGGAAAACAGGGAGATCAAATTGGAGATGGATGGATGGGGCAAAAAGAATTTCAAGCAATCGGGGCCTAAACATGCAGTAGGATGAAAGGTGTGCATGAGATAAGAGTGAATTGGGGTGATGTGGTATACTGGGGTCAACATGTTGTCAAAGAACTGAATTGGTATGTGAAGCATCCAGGGTAAACTATAGAAAGGTTGGGACCTGGTTGTGGATAGGGAACTGTGGTTTCAGTGCATTAGACATGACAGCCAGAGAAGGGGTATGAGTAGATGTGGCTTTTCTTCGTCTGTGGTGAGTGAGAGGGTGAAGCTTGCATAGAACATCTGAACAAGGATAAGTATTGAAGATGTTAGGACAAGGTGTTTGCATTAACAAATCTGTGATGAATGCTTGGAGGAAGTGTGTCTTCAGTTTGTGGCATTTATGGATCTGGAGAAAATGTGTTATAAGGTTGACTGTTAGGCCTTGAGGAAAGTGTCACGAATACATGGGGCAAATGGAAATTTACTAAATGCTGTGATGCATTTTCTTCAGCAGATTACAAGTATATGTAAGAGCAGGAAAGGAGGAGGGTGGAAGATCCTGATAAAGACAAGTCTGAATCAAGAATGTGAGATGTCAGTGTGTTCATGGATAGAGTAGGGTGTTATCAGAATCTGCTTGCTTTTGGTTACACTGCAAGTGAAAAGACACCATCAGCATGGTTGTACAGTATCATTGGATCACAATCTTGTCTTCTTAATCTTTAAGAAGTCCATCCTTTCCAATGCTACTAATTATATAGTGCAGTCTTTAAGATACTGGAGCCCCTCCATATTAGGGTTATATGATTATAATAGACAGGGTTGTGAGGGAGGTAAATGCAAGAGTTACAGTGAGGAGCAGGTCGACAGTCTACTAGGTGTGGCAGAACATGGGAAGTGAGTCATTTATTGTTTGCAAATGACATAACCACTTGAGTTAGAAACTCCAAAAACTCTTGACAGTTTGGAAGAGTAAATGAAAAGAGAACACTGGGTAAGTGTAAAAATAGTAAGGTAATGAGGTGCAACAGTAGTATAAATGGGAGGACCTACAGAAAGTGAAGTAATTTAGCTATCAGGGAGTGGATATAACAGCTGGTGTAATCATGGAGTCTGAAATGAGTAACAGAGTGGAAGAGTGGGCAAGGTCCAAGGTCATTTAGGAGAATGTGGAAGGAGAGGTCACTACTTTCAATAGTGTTGTAAGGGCCTAGAATGCAGAAGAAAGGAAGAGGACTGTGTCCAGTATAAAGTTTGGTAGTAAGTGCAGTCTGACTGACAAAGCTGTACTGGTTCAAACATATGGAGAGTATAAGTGAAGAAAGGCTAACCAAGAGTATCTACATGTCAGAAACTGAGGAAGAAAGGGGCCCCACTACTGCACATATATCAAGAAAAAGATGGAAGGATGGAATGAAGAAGGCTTTGGGGTGTTAGGGCCTGAACATTCAAGATGGTAAGCAGCATGCATGGTACAGAATGAAATGTATCAACATGGTATATAGGGGTAATATGATTACAATATATCAAAATGTACCAAGCTATATCAACAAGTTTCTGTAATGTTATCACTAAGAGCAGGTGAAAATAACAGCATTGTAAATTTACTAAAACGTTACTGTTGCTTCATATTTAAGATTCATTTTTTTCAGGGATATTAAAGATGTAGCTATTGGTGCAACAAGCCTGGATATTATAAGAATGAAAAATATGTATGAAAGAGTAGAATAGGACAGCTGTGGAGGTGAGAAGAGAATAACATGGCAAGTGAAGAACACAAAATCTTAGTACATATATGAAGTGCTAAGTGAAACTGTGAAGAGTAATGGGAAAATAGCTATTAAGTAGCTTTGGAAAGTGTGAGAGGCAGCATGGTGAAAGTTGTGCCAGATCACTGGAAAAGTTATGTGACTGTTCCACCATATAAAGGTAAAAGGAGTAGGAATAGTTATAAGAATCTATCTATCTATCAGTGTTACCAGAATCCTCCTACAATTCGTTACACTGGAAGTGAGAAGTCACATTTGGTGAGAATGTATTACTGGCAATGGAGTAGTGTCATTCAGGACCTTCTTGCTCCAAAAGAGTCTATACTTGCCCCACTAATGCACACCTGCGGGAACCCCATACAAGGAGGTCTAGGATAGTACAATAATGATCATTTATCTGCTATCATCACTTTGTTCCCAATTCAGTGGTGGATCGTGTTCACACCCTCTGCAACACTGCTTTTTACTCCCCAGCTCATTTCCTTTTTACATCAACAACCCATGTCCAGAGCATCAAAGTAAAACATGAACTTCTGCACTTAAAATGTACTCACTTTTTCACTGCACACTATGCTGATTTATCAACTGAGATCAAGATTTCCTTTCATATTTTCATACACAAAATGCTTTCATTGTATTCAATCCCCATCATTCTTCTAATATCATCTCAACCATTCCTTGCTATAGTCAAATATCTCATTACATTAGTCCATCTCTTTCTGCTCTACCTCTCCTCCCAGTAAGTATCATTTACGGTACTGTAATATATCTTGTTAACCCACCTACAATGCCATGTGTTCTATATGAATCATAAGGGAATGAAGTCAGTGTTATAATGATGGTATGTAACTATGTTCAGTGTTATATGCTTAAGAAGTGTGCCATTTGATCTGAGGCTGATAGTTCTCTTAAGGCAGTTCACTACTTGCTGAAAATGTAGTGCAGCTCCTGAACAGATAAACCTATGGGATGGAGGTAAGTGGAAGGTGAAATTTCATCTTTTGTTATCCACACTTAATTGATGTCCAGCTGGACTGCCTAATAACTCAAACGTTTAAAGGCTATATCTTTCCAGTACATGTATCTAATGCAGAGTTACCATAAAAAGGTATATGCAAATCCTTCTCAGGATCATGGTCAAAATGAGCTTTGACATGTACTGTATCGTTAGACTGATTTGTGGCCAGGTGTTTGAAGGAGGTTGTACACCTCTTAGAATTATAATGAATGTCAATGTTCCAGTCATGCCTGCAACATGAAGACAAATGTATCAGTGTTAAACTCATAAAAAAAAGAGAAACAGCCCACATAAAAAAACAAAAAGCTTTAAAATTTGCGCAGTAAAAATTGATTGTACATACAAACTCCACAGAAAAAAAAAATTATTCCAGAAGTTATCAGACTTCAAAATGTTTAATGGAAATTCCAGCAGAAGAAACTACCACAAGGAGTTTGGTATCCCTATCCATTTGCTAGTCTGTAAAGTAGGGGCTGAGGACCACAGTTTTTAAAACATTCCCAAAGAAGATGCATAGGGCCTCAGGGGAAAAGCCCCATACCAACAACTGCTTTTGACAGGGATGCAAGTTTGTAAGGGTGAGAAGAATGTGAAAGTAATAAATGTTGTGCAAGAGGACAGTAAAACAAAAATCAAATTGGTTTACAAATGACAAAAGATAAGAAGTAATGGGACCTTAGGGTCAAATGGACTTAAATGATGATAAGGTTGTGTGGTTCAAAAAGGTAGTTCATTGCAAGTGTGTAACTCTGAGATTACTGCTTGCAAAATTCAAGTATGAGATGTTGAAAGTTACAGTAAAGGTTGCACATGCATTATGTAATGATAAAGATGAGGAGGTTAATCCTAAGCCAGTAGTAATGACTTTCATATTCATCCCTGCTTACAAATCGATAAAATCATAGGCTATCACTCAGAAATAAGAAAAAAATATTCAAGAAGTACCTTTACTCAAAAATACTTTTAGGTTAGGCCTTGTCTGCTTCTGAGTTAAAGACAGAAGAGATAGTTGTTAAGACATCTTAAGTTCAAACTAAGAAAGAAGGAGGCAGAGGTGTTGTATATTTCCATTAGTTTGGTTTCACATTCTATTCACTTCATTCTCAGGCACAGCAATGGTGATGAATAACATGAATATATGAAGAAAATATTATACTACATTCAAGACATAAAGTGTGATGAAAGAGAGTATCTGTTACTGAAAGTCTGGCTTCTTTCTTTTATCTTGAACTAAGTCTCAAGCTCCACTCATGCTCACAAAAGTACCGTAAGTGGCAAATAACATGAATGGGTGAATATGTTGGAAATGAAATGTATGAGGACAATATATGATGCCAGAAGGGTTGATCAAGTAAATAATGATTAGGCAAGAAAGAGATGTGGTAATAAGATGAGTATGTTTAAGAGTGCCAAAATAGTTTGGACATATGGAGAGAATAAGCAAGAAGTTGACAAAAAGGATATGTGTCTCAGAGGTAGGGGAAACTGAACTGGAGATAAAAGAAAGTATGTGAATAAGATTCTGAGTGCTCAGGGGCCTGAACATGCAAAAGGGTGAAAGGTATGTATGGGATAGAGAGAATTAGACTGATGTGACATATAGGAGGAAAAATGCTGTTAAGGGACCAAACCAAAGTATATGAAGCAAATGGGGAAAACCAAGGAAAGAGCCATGAAGCCAGGCTGTTTCAGTGCATTACACATGACAGCTAGAGAATGGATGAGTGAATAAGGCCTTTTCTTTATATGTTCCTGGTGCTACATTGGTATTACAGGTAATGGCAAACAAGTATGAAAAGAAATTTAAAAATTTTACCATGCAAACACTAAAAACAAGTGTGAGGGAGAGTAGCTGGCAAGTATGGGGAGGAAATTTCTTTGTAATACAATAACATGGAATGGAAGTGACATTAATTTTGAGTGGATCTCAAAACTGTATAAGGAAACATGGAATGGTAGATGTCTACCAGATGGCTGGACAAAGGCTATTTTGCTGCATTAAGGTAGTAAAGTGAGCATAACTGGCAAGGTATATGAGAGAATAGTGAATAATTGCATCAAGAGGATTAAGTGAACCCCATAAAGGTGAAGAATATGATAAGTTTACAAATGGACGAATGGTGCACACTAGATACATGCACTTAGATATTTAGTGGAAAAAGTCCTAGATAAAAAGAAGAGTGATGAATAAACTGTAAGATTCTAGCACCTTATATCTATCTATATCTCCAATGCCCATTCCCTCCAGGACCTCCCATCAAAGGGGTGGCCATGGTAAAAGAGTCTCCACTTATCCTTGTCCTTACATGCCTCCCACACATACACTATTCAATGCATTCTTCCCCAATGTACCTCCCTTCAGTAATACTCCACTCTTTATAAATTCCACATAATCAAATCAAAACAACAAGTAAACAAGTAAGTTCTAAAGAAAAAATCTCCCTCCTTGTGATAGGCCACTGTACTTCTATCGTTTTCCTTCCATCCTCCATACCCACACATGTAACAACTGCTGCTTCACCTCCAACATTAATAAGTTCTTCAAAATACTCTTTCCATCTTCCTTTCACTTCCTCCTTTCTAATTATCTATATCTCTGACACCCATTTCCTCTGGGAATTTCCTCAAGGAGGCAATGGCAAAAAGGGTCTTCATAAATGATGAACCCCAGTGCCATTTCTTAGCCTTTAATGCCTCAACCTTAATAGGCTACTGGCAGATGGCAACTCCAGTACAATGTTTCATCCTTCTGATTCAGCAACTCTCTTAATTCCCACTCTACATCTTACATCTACCTCTTTCCTTTTTCTCCTTCCAGTGTAATTTCCTATTTTCCCAAAACAATTCACTCACTCTTCCAAAATCTTCATTTACACTTTCTTTGATTTCCTCTATCAGCCTTTTAACACTTTCCTCACACATAGTCATCCCTCCCCCTCAGATGAACTTCCACTGGTACATTCCTTTCAAGCAATCTACCACATGCCTTTCTTCTCTTCTGAACCATTTTCAATCTCATCTGTCCACCATGCATTTCCAATTCTATTATCTCACAATCCTGCATCCAACTACTAATTCTGCAATCTTTATTATTATTTCTCTAAACATTTTAAAAGCCTCATTCACATATGACTGCAGCCCTACATTACTGCATTTTCATCTAAACAATCTGCCATCCTTCTTTTATATTCCTCCTTGCATTGTTTCTGATTCATCTTCTCCCTTGCCCACACTTTCATCCCTCCATTCTTCCTTATGCCATACCTCCACTTCTCCCTGATCCTTACTAACACAAGCACTGCAAAATTCTCATACACCACCTATTCTTACATATGCACTATTCCCATAATAAAAACTCTGACAGCATTCCATAAGCCTTCCAAGAACACCACAGAGAGCTGGAACTTCGTAAATAGTTTTCCCTCCTTATTTCACCAAGTGCATTTTCTAAATCTTTCTTCAACACATTTCTACACTACCCAACCCTTTCCAAAATCCACGTTGTTCTCCACCTGCAAGGGGTTCAGTATTCCTTTTAAGTTATAATCCTACCAAATACCTTATATCACTTTCATTTTCTTTATCCTTGTAAAATGGAACAATTAGTAGTAGTTGGTAGGTACCCTGTGAAAATGGAGGTATATTACTAGTACCACCCACCTGGGTACTGGAAGGGTCAGACATGGCCGTGTAATAAGCAAGCACCTCAGTGGTTGTCTAGTTGCACTCCTTTGTCCCAAGTAGCTGTCTTTTCTTTCGGCCTCACACATACATGGAATGCTGGCATTCTGTCCACATACATACAATCTCTCCTTGTCACAGATAACACTTGACAACTATTAACTCATGCAACCTATTCTATGTAACTCTAGATTTTCCTACCACAAGCACTATGCCTTAGCCTTGCCATTCTTCCCTTCATTTGTTACAGAGACATTCTCTAATCTGTGTTTCATATCAATGTACAGGAATGGATATTAAGTGTCCAAGTAGGTAGTCACAGCTGCCTTTACCCAGTGATGAACTCCTTTGCTTCTGGGGAAGCCAACATGAGAAGCAACCTAGCCAAGCTTTATCATGTCAACCAAACATTAGTCCAAAGCAAGCCTGGACTTCCTTCACCACTGTGTGTGATGAGCAATTTGCTGACAGCTGGCAAAACATTCCTTTGTCATTTTTTTCAAACTTCACCACCTCTTGAATCAGCAAGGTAGCACTAGGAGCAGATGAAAATATGGCCTTATTCACACACATCCATTCTCTAGCTGTTATTTATAATGAACTGAAAGCCACTGCCTTCTAATTCATTTATAATGAACTGAGTCACTGCCTTCTAATTCACAAACAGGCCCCATTAATCTTCCCATGGTTTGCCCTGATCACTTAATATGCCCTGGTTCAATTCACCGACTGCATCACCTTTATACTATATTGTTCCAATTCACTCTATCCCTTGCATATCTCGCATCCTCCTGCATGTTCAGACCTTGGGGACTTCACGCATTTTTCACTTCCTCCTCCTATCCCCTCTTTGGTTTTCTCCTTTTTCTTGTTCCCTTTCCTTCTGACATGTATATTCTCTTAGTCATCCCTCTTCACTCATCCTCTCCATATGTCCAAACAATTTTGGCACACGCTCTTCAACTGTCTCATACATACTCCTTTTATTACCACACCTCTCTTAAGCCCCTATCATTTCTTATTTGATTAACCCTCCTAGCCCCACATACTGTCTTCAAGCATTTATTTCCCAATATTTCCTCAACAATCTACACTCCTGCCATGGTGCTGTGATATCCTCTCACCCACATACCAAGAAATCTATCTAGGGGATTTGATGATTCTCCAAATGGAATGGATGAATTTCTCCTATACAGATTTTTTCTTTTTAGGGGTGGGGTGAGGTGGGGGTAAAGCTCTCTTGTACTCCATTCTCAATGATCTAGAGCGAATTATCATCCATTCCACCCATGTTCCTGATCACCGTGACCAATTTCCTAATATTCCGGTTCTGTTTTTAGCCTCTAATCCTTTGCGTTGTTGCTACACAATTTCACTCCCAACCGGATTCATCTGACCACACTCTATTTCAGTGATACCTCCCCCCTTAATAGTCCTTTCAACAATAATAACTTATGAAAATTCATTTTTGACTCTCCTGGGGTAAATCACTCTTATGTGGTGATGCCTGTTTCTAGAAAATGCAAAGCAGAAGACATTTTGCAGGAATGGAAACATATATCCCCTTTTCCTCCAAGACACCCTCTTCTTCCAATCCTTGGTTCAACCATTCAGGCAAGGGATCAGGCATACAGGTTTTGGAAAACTCTCCTTCCTCTGACTCCCAATGAGCATTCATTACTTCCTGTAATCATTGCAAGTATGTTATCCATGAGGCAAAGTATTCCTTATTCAAAGGAAGTGTGATAACCTCTCCCCTTCATCCACTGATAGGTCTTTCTGGTCTTTAGCCAAGGACATCATTAACAAATTCAGTTGCTCCACCTTTCCTTAATTTTTCATTCTTATGGTACTATAGCTGTCCTTCCCACAGACAAAGCAACTCTCTGGTTCTTGAATCTCCTCTAACTCTGCCTTGGATGACTCTCGCATTCCTTCACCCCTCAATACTCCTCTTATTACTATACCCCATCATAATCTTTTTACAAATTAACCAAAGAGCACATCTCTCTCTGGACAAAGCAAGGCATTATGGTATTGGAAGAGTGTGCTTCTGAACTTGCATCTGTGCTTGCCCATCTGTTCCATTTGAGTTTCAAAGTCAGAATTTTTCCTTCTCTTGGAAGCATGTGTTGGTATATCCTATTCTTAAGAAGGGTGACTGTTCTAACTCCTGTATCATCCTGTTGCTTTGACATCTACTACTTCCAAAGTCTTCGAATTTGAACCCCTGCTCAACTCCCATAACCTCAGGCATCTTGATCACCAGTATGGATGGCTTCTGTAAGGTTCTCAAGATCCTATCTTACTAAAATCTGGTCAGATCCCTTAAAGATTTCGGGGAATCCTAAGAAGTTGCCCCCAACATATCCAAAGCTTTTGACAGTTTGTGGCATCAGGGTCTCATCTCTAACCTCTTTTGGTTTCTCTCCCTCACTTTGCTTCCTCTCAAGCCAATCTATCTCCATGGTTGTTGATGGATCAGCCCCTCCCCCTTTTCCCATCAACAGCAGTGTCCCTCAAGGTTCTATCCTGTCTCCTTCACTTTATCTCCTTTGTACACTTTTTCTCCTTTACATCAATGATTTCCAGTGTTCTAAAAATAACCAAATGCACTCATACGCTGAAGACTCAACACTGCATTCCTCCAAATCCTTCAATTCTGCTCCTCTTTCTCTCACTTAATCAGCATTCTATTTTGACAAAACTTCCTTTAGAAACTAAGATTTGGACAGAACATCTCAGTAAGGTAGACAATATCTGGTTATGTTTCTTACCATCTAGATCCAGTTTCTGCTCATCTCTTGCAATTATCCTCTATCCTTCAACGGGTCTGTAATTCCAGCTTTTAACCAAATGATCATATTTTATAGTACTGTAACATCTACCCTATCTTGGAAAGCCCACATTATGGAAATACCTAAATCTACCTATAAGAAACTGGGAGTCCTGTTTAGATGTTGAAATTTCTTTTCTCTTGAATAATTACTCAATTTATTCAAAGGATTGATCCATCATTGTATGGAGAACTGCTTTTATGTCTAGAACAGTTCTAGCTCTGCATCCTTACTTGGGAGAGCTAATTGAAAGCAGTCTGACTTGTCAACCCTCCCACGTTAATTTCGAAACTTGACTAACTTGCCCTATGCTGCAACTTAGTTCACTTTTCCTCTTATTTACATATTACTTTGGTTTTTGCACCTGAAAGCTGGTTGCTTGTGTGCTCCCGGCACTAGCTAAACTGCAAAATACTCAGCAAGCCGCTGCATCACATGATTACTGTAAGACTGTTGGCAATTCCGAGGTGGACTATATTGATAACTGTTTCTTTTCCTACACCTCAAAGCTGTAAAACTCTTTTTCTTTTTCCTTTTCATTAACCTAAAAAAACTTTATTTATTCTATCAACTGTATATCTCTGATGCTCGTTCCCTCCAGGAACTCCTATCAAGGGGTGGCCATGGCAGAACAGTTTCCACTTTTCCTTGTCCTCAAATGCCCCCCTCCCATACACCATTCCCCACATTCTTCCATTTCTCTCTCTCCAGTATTCTTCCACCCTATTTGCCCATGTCTCAGGTGGTCTTCCTCTCACACCAACCCTTTTAACTGCACTATCATATGCTCTCCTCATAAACTCTCAGTCTTGCATTCTTTCCACATGCCCAAACCATTTCAAAGTATTACGTTTCACCCACTCTACAATTCATTCCCTTTGTATTCCCTGCCATACCACATCTCTCATACGCCCCTTCAGTTTTTTCTTCATTCCATCTAGTCACACCACATGCTCTTCTCAAATAGTTCATTTCCACAATTTGGATCCTTGAACCTCATGACTCATTCCATGTCCAAGTTTTGGCTGCATTGGTCTGGGTTGGGAAGACTACATTGTCCTTGAATCCTCAACTCACTTCCATACTTACACCTCTACCTTCATATTTCTATTAAGGGACCCAATGATTTTTCTACTCTGTACTTCCTTTTCCCTAATCTCTCCTTCCATATCACCAAACTTACCCAAGACAGCTCTTACATACTTAAATTCTTTCACCACACCCAGTCTTTCTTCCCCATATCCAAATCACAATTTAGTACGCTTTCTTCTTTCACTCTATGTGGTTTGACAAAATCCATACTTTCGCTCTGCTTCCTTTCAAACACCATTACTTTACTTTAACTTGCATTTAACTTCAATTGCCTATGCTTACACACATCATAAAACACACTTACAACCTTCTGCACTCCTCCTCACTTTCAGCAAACAACACATTACCATCCACAAACAGGCTTGTCACTAGCCACCATATCTCACTAGCACACTCCATCTCTGCATCCGTTTTTACCTATTTTTGCTTCCATCTTTCTAATCACTCCATCCATATATACATATCAAAAAGCCACAGTGACAATACACAGCCCTGCCTCATACCTACATGTATATCAAAGCTTTTGCTCAACTCTCCATCCACTCTTACACATGCATTTGCTTCTCTACAGAAGGCTTTCACACAATCCAACAGTTGTACCCCTGACCCATATATCATTGACACATCCCATAAGGCATTCCATTTAACTCTGTCATACGCTTTCTCCAGACCTATAAAAGCTGCATACAACTTCTTACCTTTCCCTAAATACTTTTCCATGGTTACCTTTACCACAAAAATCTGATACACATCCCCATCCTTTCCTAAAATCCCCTTGCTCTTCACTTATTCTGCATTCAGTCACTTCCATCACTCTATCAATTAACATTCTTGCACACATTTTTCCTGGTATACTTGACACTTTTTCCCCCTATAACTGCTATATACATACTTAGCATCTT
Organism: Panulirus laevicauda; assembly: GCA_032273605.1. NCBI lineage: Eukaryota > Metazoa > Arthropoda > Malacostraca > Decapoda > Palinuridae > Panulirus > Panulirus laevicauda. The sequence continues at coordinate 1,718 of JAUTXX010251057.1, read as the reverse complement.
TTCCTTTGAATAAGAGAATGATAACAGCTTTCATCCAATCCTCAGGCACAACCTTTTGATAACATTCTAAATTAAATATCAAATGCATCCACTCTATCACACTTTCTCCATACTTTACCATTTTAGCAGTAATCCCATCCACTCCGGGTGCCTTTCCAACCTTCAGCCTCGTTATTGCCCTTCTTACCTCACTTTTTGCTACAGCCCTTGCATTTGTATCCTCTTCCTTCCATCTTCCATACCCATGCATGCATGTAACAACTCTTCTGTACTATGTCATACAAGGACCACACCTCGCATCCATACAACATCGACAGGAATACTATATCATCTAACCTATCCATCTTTGCCCTCGCCTCTACACATTTTTCAATACATCCAGGTCCTTCGCCCACTCAATCTCCCTGTAGCTCACTTCAGTCACCTTGTTCCATTTACTGCAATGTCTATTTCCAGGTATTTAAAACACTCTAATTACCCTCAACTTCTTTTAATTCAAACACACATTCCAAGTAACTTGTTTCTTTCTAGTGCTACATCTAATATCAACCTTTCTTTTATTCATTTTTTTCACTCAGAAACCAGCTTCTGCATTTTCTGACAAATTTACTACTTGTGCCACTGTGTTATCAAAAAACAGTAAATGACACTTCATGGGCCCCTAAACTACAAGCAAGATTGCAAACCTGCCCCTTTCTCCAAAACTTTCACCACCACCTCCCTCACTATCCATCCACAAACAGATTTAACAGTCATGGTGACATCACACGTCCCTGCTGCAGACCCACTCATTCTCATCTCTTCCTACTCAAACATGTGCCTTCCTCTCTTAGTAAAATCTCCTCCTTGCTTTGAGTAGTTTTCTTCCCACACCATATATCTGTAACATTCTCTACAAAACATCTATGAATGCAACATATGAATCCTTCTGTTTCCCTAAGTATTTCTCATACACATTTTTCAAAGCAAACACCTGATCCAGACAGCCTCTACCATTCCTGTTCAATCTTAATCCGATGCTCTCTGCATCTCACTGCTCTCTCAGTCACCACTTTCCAGACAGCTTACTAGTAAATAAAATCAAAAAAGTATCTTCATGGATGGGTTCAATGAATATCAAATGAATAATACAAGTCCTGTTGTCTCTGTATGGCTGGTAAGCATGATTAGAAGGTGCATTTTCTAACAGTCATTGTGGCTCCTCTTTACAGCAATAAACATGAAAATGCAAAATACATACACTGTATTACACTTGTGTAAAAACAGTATCTTCAACACAGCATATGCACTATGTTTCATGCACACAGAAAAATATAGTATTGACATCAAGGAAAAGAACAAATGGGAACATCGGTGAAGGGGGCTAATGGGGAGGTAATAACAAGTAGTGGTGATGTGAGAAGGAGATGGGGTGAGTATTTTGAAAGTTTGTTGAATGTGTTAGATGATAGAGTGGCAGATACAGGGTGTTTTGGTCGAGGTGGTGTGCAAAGTGAGAGGGTTAGGGAGAATGATTTTGTAAACAGAGAAGAGATAGTAAAAGCTTTGCAGAAGATGAAAGCCGGCAAGGCAGCTGGTTTGGATGGTATTGCAGTGAAATTTATTAAAAAGGGGGGTGACCGTGTTGTTGACTGGTTGGTAAGGATATTTAATGTATGTATGACTCATGGTGAGGTGCCTGAGGATTGGCAGAATGCATGCATAGTGCCATTGTACAA
>JAUTXX010250836.1:0-14408 GCA_032273605.1 Panulirus laevicauda | reverse complement strand
TCTCTTCACTGAGCTAAAGTTCGTCTCATCACTAAGCTAAAGTTCGTCTCGTCTGAGCTAAGGTTCGTCTCATCACTTAGCTAAATTTCGTCTCTGCACTCAGCTAAAGTTCGTCTCTTCACTGAGCTAAAGTTCGTCTCATCACTGAGCTAAAGTTCGTCTCTCTATTGAGCTTAAGCTCGTCTCAGCACTGAGCCAAAGTTCTTGTCATCACTGAGCTTCGTGTCATCATTTAGGTAGAGATCATCTCATCGCTGAGCTAAAGTTCGTCTCATCACTGAGATAAAGTTCGTCTCATCAGTAAGCTAAAGTTCGTCTTATCACTAAGCTAAAGCTCGTCTCATCACTTAATTGAAGTTTGTTTCATCACTGAGCTAAAGTTCGTCTCATCACTTAGCTAAAGTTCGTCTCTGCACTGAGCTAAAGTTCGTTTCACCACAGAGCGAAAATTTGTCTGATCACTGACCTAACATTTGTCTCATCGTTGAGCTAAAGTTCGCCTCACCACTGAGCATAAAGTTCGCCTCTCTATTGAGCTAAAGTTCATCTCAGCACTGAGCTAAAGTTCGTGTCATCACTGAGCTAAAGTTTGTGTCATCACTGAGCTAAAGTTCGTGTCATCACTAAGCTAAAGTTTGTGTCATCACTGAGCTAAAGTTCGTCTCATCACTGAGCTAAAGATCGTCTCATCGCTAAGCTAGAGTTCGTCTCATCACTGAGCTAGAGTTCGTCTCATCACTGAGCTAGAGTTCATCTCATCACTGAGCTAAAGTTCGTCTCATCACTGAGCTAAAGTTTGTCTCATTATTGAGCTAAGGTTCGTCTCCGCTGAGCGAAAGCTCGTCTCATCACTGAGCTGAAGTTTGTCTCATCGTTGAGCTAAAGTTTGTCTCATCACTGAGCTAAAGTTTTTCTCGTAACTGAGCTAAAGTTCATCTCATCGCTGAACCAAACTCGCCTCATCACTGAGCTAAAGTTCGTTTCATCACTGAACTATAGTTCGTCTCATCACTTAGCTAAAGACTGTCTCAGCACTGAGCTAAAATTTGTCTCATTAGTGAGCTACGTTCGTCTCAACAGTAAGCTAGAGTTCGTCTCATCACTGAGCTAAAGCTCGTCTCATCACTTACTTGAAGTTCGTTTCATCACTGAGCTAAAGTTCGTCTCATTGCTGAGCTAAAGTTCGTCTCAGCACTGAGCTAAATTTTGTCTAATCACTGAGTTAAAGTTTGTCTCATTACTGAGCTAAAGTTCGTCTCATCACTGAGCTAAAGTTCGTCTCATCACTTAGCTAAAGTTCGTTTCTGCACTGAGCTAAAGTTCGTTTCAGCACTAAGCTAAAATTTGTCTGATCACTGAGCTAAAGTGTGTCTCATCATTGAGCTAAAGTTGGTCTCATGATTTCGCTAAAGTTCGTCTCATCACTGAGCTAAAGTTCGTCTCATCACTATGTTAGAGTGTGTCATCACTGAGCTGAACTTCGTCTTATCACTAAGCTAAAGTTCGTCTCATCGCTGAGCTAAAGTTTGTCTCATCGCTAAGCTGAGGTTCGTCTCCTCACTAAGGTAAAGTTCGTCTCATCACTATGTTGCAGTACGTGTCATCACTGAGCTGAACTTCGTCTTATCACTAAGCTAAAGTTCGTCTCATCACTGAGCTAAATTTTGTCTTGTACATGTTCTCATAGCTGAGCGAAACTTTATCTCATTACTAAGCTAAGGTTCATCTTGTTACTGATATAAAGTTCAGCTCATCGCTGAGTAAAATTCATCTCGTTTCTGAGCCAACCTTTGTCTCATCACTGAGCTAAGTTTCATCTCTGCTGAGGTATAGTTCATGTCGTCTCTGAGTTAAGTTCATTTTCTCAATGAGCTAAACTTTGTCTCATATTCAAAGTTCATTTACTGAGTGAACTTAAGATCTTTTCATTGCTGAAGTGAAGCTATCTCATCACAAGTAAAGTTTGGTGCATCCCTGAGCTAAAGTTCATCTCATTGCTGAGATAATGTTCATATCATCGCTAAGGTAAAGCTTATCTCATTGATGAGTTAAACTTGTCTGTCTCATCTCTAAGCTAAAGTTCAGATCACCTCTGATCTAAAGTTCAAATTACAGTTGAGGTAGTCATCTCATTGCGAGGTAAAATTCATCTCCTCGCTAAGCTAAAGTTTATCTCATTGCTGAACTAAAGTTCAGCTCATCGATGAGCTTAAGTGATATTATTGCTGAACTAATCTCAAGTCTGAAGTAAAGATCTTCTTATCGCTGACCTTAAGTTTATGTCATCAGTTAGAGTTCATCTCATAACCAAGCAAATGTTCGTCCCATCGCTGTGCTAAAGTTCATCTCATAGCTGAGCTAAAGTTCAGATCATCGCTGAGCAAATGTTCATATGATCGCTGAGGTAAAATTCATCTCATCACTCAGCTAAAGTTCACTATATCGCTGAGCAAAAGATTATCCCATCGCTGAGGTGAAATTCTTATCATCGCTGAGGTAAAGTTCATCTTATCTTCGAGGTAAAGTTTATCTTATGTTCGAGGTGAAGTTCATCTTATTAATGAGGCAAATTTCATCTCATTACTGAGGTAAATTTCATTTCATGGCTTAGTTGATCTCATTGCTGAACTAAATTTGAAAGGCTTTTTTTTCTCTCTCTCTCTCTAAAAGACCGGAAATGTACAAAAAAAGATACATTTTAGAGTTAGACAATATGACACAAGTGTACCAGGAATTTTGACAAATGCTCTCGGAGTCTTGCCTCTCTTTGGTAGCCCTGTTTTCATTATATATATTCATCAGTGTGCTGAAAACATATTATGCAACGTAAACTGTTTCCAAAGCCATAATGCATCTCTATTTATTTTTCATTTCGTGAGCAGCTACTAAACAAACCAGCGACCTTAACTATTTCGTAATCAGGCGTAGTAACCTTACCAAGACGACAGGAGCCTTTACGTTCATACTGAAATCCATTGGACCAACCCGTCAAGATAATATATTTACACATTACGTAACGCCCATTAAGCCGTCTCTGCTGATCCACGGCAGAAAGAACTATGACTTTACCTTCGTTTAGCGATGAAGAAAATATTGTAGGGATGCATACATCCCATATAGATCCTGTCATAATCATCATCCATTCATCCATCTGCTGTTTGTGATTAATGTTTTTTTGGGGCAGTGAAAATGATAACTCCCACTTAAGATACACTGTATATAAGATATTTTACGAAACATATCAAATAATTAGTAAAAAAACAATCAAGGTAAGATGATAACACTTTTAGTAATTCAGTGTTACACCTGACACTTGATAGTCTTGAAGTCAGGTTATGATAATATTATGGATAACTCAGAAACCTGGTGTGAGATATTAAGGATGACGACTCATGTCATAACAAGGTTCCCAGCCATCAGGGATCCATAGCTTGGCCACAAGGGTCCCTGGCCACCAGTGGTCCCTGATCATACACCAGAGGGCTTGGCCACAAGGGTCCCTGGCCACCAGTGGTCCCTGATCATACACCAGAGGGCTTGGCCACTAGGGCCCCTGGCCACCAGTGGTCCCTGATCATACAAGAAAGATAAGACCTGAAATATATCATTATGCCATAACATTGCCTGATTCACAAGAACTTTACTTGGAAAAACGACTTGTTATAAATCACTGTTGTGGCTGTTACGTATTATGATAACCAAATATATCATCATTATACAGTATTATGATAACCAAATATATCATCATTATACAGTATTATGATAACCAAATATATCATCTATATACAGTATTATGATAACCAAATAATCATCTTTATACAGCAATCAGATGATTTAATAATTCCAAAACACAGTTTGTTAAGGTTGGAGTCGTTGGTCGTAACATAACTGACATATGTTAACAAAAATGGCAAGATATGATGGAGTTGTGGGCGGTGAGGTGTATGGCTGACACACTTTTGTGAGAATCAGAACATATTATGATGATGAGTAGTTCGTCAGCACACAGTACATCTGGCTGGTTCAGACCCTCGGGAAAAACTGGTCAAATACATTCAGCAGCCGAGGCTGCTGCTAAGGGGAGGAGCCCACATAACACTTACTGAAGTTAATACCCGAGTTCTGAGAAGGATCTGCCTTACTGGAAATGTGGCACAAGACAGTAATGGAAGTGACTGTCACCGTAGTGCAGTCTGGTTATATTTTAGCCTAAAATTTTAAGATAATTTAACCCAGCCATTGTAGACCAAGACGAGCCTACGTCTCCCTCCCCTGGTGTTCGCTTTACTGAGGGGACCGCACGCAACCGACGTATACCATCACAATTTTGACCACATTTGGTGTGCATGTTCTGCATGATGAAGAACAAATCCACATATAGTGTGCATGTTCAGTACGATGCAGAACAAACCCACATTTGGTGTGCATGTTCAGCACGATGCAGAACAAACCCACATTTGGTGAGCATTTTCAACGATGCAGAACAAACATTTGGTGTGCATGTTCAGCACGATGCAGAACAAACACACATTTGGTGTGCATGTTCAGCACGATGAAGAACAAACCGACATGCAGGATGAGCCGGAAGTAAGGTCCCTCCAGTTGTTATTATGAACATTTCACGTGTGTGATAATTAGTGCATAACAATGACTGAGACAAGGGAATGTGTGTGTGTGTATGTGTGTGTGTGTGTGTGTGTAGTACAGGGCACCAGCCCAGGGTCCTGGTGGTATCTGGTATATTCATTCGGTAGATCAGATGAGTGTAATCCCAGGGCGAAGCCTGTGGCCTGTTGTGGTCTATTTACTGCAGACCCTCTTACTAACATCGTCCGGTAAACAAGAGTACATATTTAAACATGTGCTGTCACATAATATTACATATTCACTATATGTACTCGTACGTTAACTTAATATTACATATATCACTGTATGTACTCGCACGTTCACTGAATATCACATATGTATTGTGATATTCACTATATGTATTCGTACGTTCACTTGATATTACTCACATAGTCTTTATGTTAACCTTACGAGTCCAGTGGTTTCTACCCCAGTATATTCTACCAGTGTAAGAAGAGTAGTGCGGCAGCTGATTATATTACCGCTGTATGGAGACACTGGAACATATTGTGAATATCTGGGGTTAGAACCAATCTAGATGTCATGTTCTACAACATGACAACTCTAGATGTGATGTTCTACAACATAACAACTCTAGATGTGATGTTCTACTACATGACAACTCTAGATGTGATGTTCTACAACATGACAACTCTAGATGTGATGTTCTACAACATGACAACCTTAGATGTGATGTTTTACAACGTGACAACTCTAGATGTGATGTTCTACAACATAACAGCTCTAGATGTGATGTTCAGCAACATGACAACTCTAGATGTGATGTTCTACAACTTGACAACCTTAGATGTGATGTTCTACAACATAACTCTAGATGTGATGTTCTACAACATAACAACTCTAGATGTGATGTTCAGCAACATGACAACTCTAGATGTGATGTTCTACAACATGACTAGATGTGAAGTTCTACAACATAACAACTTTAGATATGATATTTCAGAATATGACAACTCTAGATGTGATGTTCTGTAACATGTCAACTGTAAATTTGATGTTCTAGAACATGGCACCTTTAGATGTGATGTTCTAGAACATGGCAACTCTAGATGTGTTCTAAAACATGGCCTCTCAAGATGATGTTCTAATACATGACAACTCTAGATGTGATGTTCTAGAACATGGCAACTCTAGATGTGTTCTAGAACATGACAAATCTAGGTGTGTTTTAGAGCATAGTAGTTCCAGATGTGATGTTCCAGAACATGACGACTCTAGATGTGATGTTCTAGAACATAACTCTAGATTTGATGTTCTAGAACATGGCAACTCTAAATCTAATATTCTAGAACATGACAATTCTAGGTATGATGTTTTGGAACATGGCAACTCTATATGTGATGTTCTAGAACAAGGCAACTCTAGATATGATGTTTTAGAACATGGCAACTCTAGATGATATTCTAGAGCATGGCAACTCTGGATGTGATGTTCTAGAACATGACAACTCTAGATGTAATGTTCTAGAACATGGTAACTCTAGATGTTGTTCTAGAACATGGCATCTCTAGATGTGACGTTCTAGAACATGCCAACTCTAGATGTGATGTTCTAGAACATGACAACTCTAGATGTGATGTTCTAGAACATGGCAATTCTAGGTGTGATGTTTCAGAACATGGCAACTCTAGGTGTGGTGTTTCGGAACATGGCAAATCTAGATGTGGTTTCAGAACATTGCAACTCTAGGTGTGATATTCTAGAACATGGCAACTCTAGGTGTGATGTTCTAGAACATGGCAACTCTAGGTGTGATGTTCTAGAACATAGCAACTCTAGGTGTGATGTTCTAGAACATGGCAACTCTAGGTGTGATGTTTTAGAACATGGCAACTCTAGGTGTGATGTTCTAGAACATGGCAACTCTAGGTGTGATGTTTTAGAACATGACGCTTCATGTTACCCTTCTGGGCAGAGCGGTAGGGGCAGTGGGCGCAGGCGAAGGGCTTTTCCCCAGTGTGGGTGCGGATGTGGGCCCTGATGCTCTCCACCTGCACCGCCTGGAAGGGGCAGTGCGGGCAGGGGAAGGGCTTCTTGAGGGCGTGGATGCGCAGGTGTTCGGTGAGCTTGACGGTGATGGAGGTGGTGAAGGCACAGTAGGGACAGAAGTGGATCTTGGGGTTGACGACGACACATCCTGGCTCGTGGGCGAGGCCTCGTACGTCCGCCAGCCCGATGGTTCTGGTGACGCCGGCCCCGTCGCCTGGCATCTCCGTGAGTCTTACGCGTTTTGTCGGTCTGGCCTCACCTCCGCCGTCCGCCACCACCTGCGGGGGACGCCCAGCTTACTGACTGACTTTCAAGAATAACAGGTTTAGCATCAGCTTTAGAAATAGACATAGACAATACTGACATATCCTCTAGCAGTTACTTAGGCATGAGATGTCTGGATGAACCATGTTTGGCAAATTAGATTTTGTACAGGACAAATCTCCTTCATTATGTTCAGTCAATAGAAATCAGTGTGTGTGTGTGTGTGTGTGTGTGTGTGTGTGTGTGTGATTACCTATCTGTAATTACTTCTTTGCAGTCTACAGGAAGGGAGTTCTACACTCATGGGACCCCATCTCGTGAACATTCTCTGAAACCTTACAAGTTTTTTTTTTAACTTTCGTATGTTTCCACAATGACGATGTTCTCCTGCAGTATGTTCCACTCACCCACCACCATCTTATAAAGGTCCTTCATTAATATTAACCATGAGCGTGTCTCCTGTACTACTATCGTAGTGTAGGACTCTGGCGACAGGTTAGGGACGATGTCAACTCCCCAAGCCCTTCTCACACACACATCCCTGCTGGTTATTTTTTGCTCGATAATATTCATATTGAGGTTTTCTTTCACACTGGTCCACTGTGGCCAGATAAAAGATATCAATTAGTATTTTAAGGAAAGCTTTCCATGCAGGTGCTGTGTGTATGGAAAAGAACAGTTTGTCTGATGTGAAGAAGAAAGTATGTTCTGACGCTAAATCTGACTACATTATGTATTGCAATCAGTAGATCAAAGCTTTGTGTTAGTAATCTTGTATGGTGTAACAAACTGCCTTACATAGGACTTACTGCTCTGTCTACGTCTGTATTCCTTTATAATCTTAATGTCTCTGATCAAAATGGAAAAATCCTTCATAAAAGACAAAATGATTGGCTAATAGAACTGAGATGAGAAGTCATCGACAGACGTGAGATATTCAAACTTAAGCACGTTAGAGGAACTGATACACCCTCAGTACTACATCTTACCTCTATGCAAACCAACATGGCAACAGAAGACATCAGTTATAGTAACATTATTAGAAACAAGAGGTCTTGAAGTGCTTGATTAGTGTTGACTTCATGATTGATGTGGGTGTGAAGATCAGAGATGAAACTAGACTCAAAGAAGAGATAAAGTTATAGAAACTAATTAAAATTATGCAGTATTTTCGAGAACATGAACTGGAATTAGAATTCCACAACCAAAATCTAGAACAATGTCATGTTACAAAGTCCCATAGAATGTCTTCTCTTGAATATTCAAAAGTCACATTGCTACCTGGCCAGAAAAGACCATTGCTATCAGCCAGATAAGGCCATGGGTACAATCCAGAGAAGGCCATTGCTATCAGCTGGGGAAGAGGAGGATACCCGAGGGTGCATCTGCTGGAAGTGGGGCGACGCAAAAGAGTATTGGACGTTGATAATTTTCGTAGACCAGATGACATCTCGCTCTTGCTAACTAAGGAATGTACAAACATGTTGTGAAGTTGTTGTGTAAGGCCTCCGTTAGCGATGGTAGTATTCCAACATAACGGAAGAGAACTACTGTGACGGGATGACAGACAGATGACAGGTGATTACAGACCCGTATCGCTAACAGACATGGTCTATTAGAGCCAAATTTATGGAAGCAGACAGAAGACCTCTTGGTTGGCACGAGCTACTTAAGTGGAAAGCAACATAGATTCAGAAAGTGATCTGTCGTGATGAAGCTGTTGGACTACGGTGAGAACATCACGGAAACAAGAGATTGTGAGGGAGTTTGAGTATCGTCAGACTTGCAAGACTTGGGTTTTACCTCCCGAAGAAGACTGATTATAGAGCTAGACATCCAGGCTCCTACTGGAAGAAGCTTCCTTACTGTAAGGGAACATGAGACACATGTCAGTACAAGCTGGGGTTAAGGTGACGAGTGAGTCCCTCAGGATATACTGGGACCACAACTGATTTTTTTCTAAACAAAAAGTTTGCTAAAGAGGCAGAAGCATATGTGAACGTGTTTGCTGATGATGCAAGAATCATGACAATATATGAGCGGGGACTGCCGCTCATTGCAAGGAGACGTACAAGTGCAGCATTTCGTCAGAAAAATGGCCAATTAACTTTATCCCTGGAAAGTAGCAAGATACTAAAGTTGGCTTTGGGGGAAAAGAGGAAACAGATTATGAATACTGAGAGAACCTAACCACAAAAGCCTTGAGCACAGTTAATGGACAGTGAGATGTTTAAGGTGTGCGCGAAGTACATGCGGCACAAACTGGATTATACCGCAAGTCTGGTCTTGAGCAGTGATAAAGAACCACTGGAAGGTGTCAGATGGTGGCAGCAAGAACGGTGCGAGGCACGAGGTGAGTGATGGTGGCAGCAAGAACGGTATGAGGCACGAGGTGAGTGAATTCCGCAGGAGGCGTGGACACCTCAACCTGTCCGTTTGGGAAGAAGGGAAATGGAAAACGTGACGGCGTTAACACACAAGCGTTCGTTGACATGCGAGTACACAGGAGGAGGGATACATAGGAGGAGGGATACACAGGAGGAGGGATACACAGGAGGAGGGATACACAGGAGAGAAATGACTTCTTAACGTAAGCGTTGCGCGTAGTGATGATACACATCAGGCAAAGGGGAAATAACGTAGTGTGACGTAAGAACATTCATAATTCTTTGCGACTGAAATGTAAGGATCAGCTGGGAATACATGAATGTGAAACTCCATATTGTACACACACACACACACACACACACACACACACACACACAGAGCGGTGTAGGGGTAAGCGTTGCTGACCGTCATGCATGCAGGAGCCGCCTGGTATCAAAACCGCATATTTTAGAATCCTGGCCGCGGCAGCCAGTCCACAATCTACCCAGCTGTTCATCCTTTCCTAGAAGCTGGTCGATAGAATGGCTACCTGGCATATGCTAGGGTGTGTGTGTGTGTGTGTGTGTGTGTGTGTGTGTGTGTGTTCATGCGTACATACATAGGAGTAGAGAGACAGTACATACATACAAGGTTATGAGACGGGACAGCACGAGTGTAAACTCTCTCCCCTTAACGTAAACAATTAATCGCACGGGTCTCCGTGAAGTACTTGTCAGCGTTATTCACTGAGTCACACACGGGCCCGCCCGGGGTGAGGCCCGCAGGGTTCGAATCCTGGGAACGACACTCGGCCCGTACCCAACAAAACTGGCCGACAAATGGCTGCCTGATTTAGGCTGAGGCTGGGGTGTGGGTGTCTGCATACACGTGTAGCAGTGAAAACATGGTACTTCAATACAGGAAACACACATATAGCCATGACACACATACAGCCACGATATATGTAGATTGTTGTAGAAGGATTTAAGAAATTTACAAAAAAGAAAAGGGACATAGATTCAGAGACACTGTTGAAAAAGAGATGTTCAATAAATGATGTTAAATAGTGATAAAGCTTATTTATCATTATGGAGGAGATATGCTACAGCCAGCCGGGATTCAAAAGGTTTATGAGAGTCGGGAAAGAGTATGACAGGGGAAGACAAAGGAGAAAAGAAACTTTGAATAGAATATTGTGGACAAGTCTGGAGAAAATCCAAAGCTTTTTCAAAAATTCATCAGGAGTAAACTGTCATTTAAAGAGCAGCTAATTAGGCTAAGGGATTCAGAGAGAAGAGTTATAGATGATTGTAAATATACATGAGTAGCTGGACACGTTCAGAAATTTTTTCACATGGACATTATAACTCTAAACCAGTGAGACAGATGGCATGGGAAGGAGGTCTTGGAAAGTGTTGAAGTATCTAGAAGTTGCATATACAGGCCACTAAAGAAACTTGAACCATGAAAGGCGTATGTTTCTGATGAAGATTATCCATAAGTACTGAGGAAGTTGACAGATACGTGTGTCAAACCACCTGAAATATTGGCCATGTTGTCAAAGGAAGGAAAGTAGAGCGCCAAGGGAATGGAAGAAAGCTAATGCCATGCCTGTCTTTAATAGAGATCGGAACGTTGGGCTGGACTACAGCCCCAGTCTCTCTCCAGAATGTGGTTTGGAAAATGCTGGAAAAGATAATCGGAACGCAAATGTATGACTTCTTGTAAAGGAAAAACTGTCGTAGGGAGAAACAACATAGATTCAGGGAAAGAATTTCATGTGTAACTAGCCTCTTAGACTTCGTTGAGAGAGTGAGCTCCATTTTTAGACAGAAGAGAAGGTTGGTTAGATTGTGTGTACATGAAATAACGGGAAGCCTTTGACACTGTACATACAGAGGGCTGGTAAAGAAAATGGACCTTCGGGCAGATGTAAGGGAAGGACTCTTCGTTGGAGAGGAAATTACCCCAAAGCAAGGGAACAAAGGATTCATACCAGAGAGGCCATCTCGAAATGTACTGGGGTCACCAGTGGCGAGCTGCAGAGCTCATTTAGGGGACCATTGATTTTCTTGGTCAACCATAATTACTTACTGGATGAACTGGATTCATATCTGAATATGTTGCGGATGATGATAAGATCGGTAGGGCAGTGATGAGGATTGCATCAACTTACAAGGAGACAAATTCCAGAGTTGGCTGGATAAATGGTTGATGAAGTTCAATACAAGTAAATGAGAAATAATGAGGATGGGCCACACAGAGAGAAGTCCTCGGTAAGAATATTGTCTTGCTGGAAGTAAGCTGCAAGAATCTCAGTGGAAAAGGACTTGCCAGTCGACATTGTAACTAAATCTGTCGCCAGAGTCTTACTCTTAGGAGAAACGTAAGGGGACAAAGTGTGTGCTAATTAATATTTGTTTGCATTTCACTACATAGATAAGGAATTATCACGTAAACTGCTCACATAATATATTCAGCCTGTATTGACTCACCTCACTAGAGAGAGGGAAGAAAACAGGAACTAATAGAGAAGGTCTAGAGAAAACCAACGAAGATGCTACCAGAATTAAGAGAGCTGAGTTACAGCGAGTGATTACTGGCCATAGCTTTACCCATAATGGAAGTGAGTGGTGACATGATCATAACCTGTAAGTTTTTAAACGATTCTGATTGCGTCAAAAGTGAATACACTTCGAAAGATGCAACGATAGAACAAATAGGGAGCATAATATGATATCAAACGAGCAACTTGATAGAAAAGATGTAAAGTTCTTTTATAGTGAAGGGTAGTGGTCAGTGAAATAGACTGAATAATGAACTTGCACAGCATACGAAAGTGTAATAACTTGTAGAACAGAAGAGAAAGCTTAGCAGAAGGAACCTCATGAGTATAAACTCCCTCCCCATATAATATAAACAGATAATTATTGGAAATGATTACACACAGTCAGATAATCACATCAGGTCTGGACGAGTGGAGGGCGTCAACAACCAGCCCTCAATTTGCAGTAGAAGAGGCAATATATCAAGGTAGCCACCAATACTGTACTGGTGTATGGGAGTGAGCGGTGGGTGAGGACACAAGTGGTAAAGTTTTCTGTACGACGACCAGACCCGGTCAGGGAATAATGCCTATGGGAACCAAGAAGGTTTTGACGGAGGGAAACGGAACGGCGACGAGGCTTTCAGCAGAGTTATATGGGTTCGTTTTTATTATCTTTAAATGAGAAGCTTCGTTAAGAAAAACTAGATGTTCTGTTAATCATCATAGTTACATAGACTCGGACTGAAGTAATCAAGGACGGTAAAATCGCACACAAAAAGAAATCTTTAAAGTTACTAGTCAGGTGGCGGCCCAAGACCCCGCGAGCGGTACCTACCTCATCTGCAACTAAAGAATACTTTTCAGTCATTTTTTCCATAAAACTGGCAGGTCTGTGCAACACTGGCGAGTTTTTAGACTAGTAGCTAAGGCTTGGATGATTCTCAACAACATGAGAGCTAGGGGCAGACATATCTGATGTACTTATTCACGAAAATATTGCTGACGTTCATTGTGGAAGTAGGCTGTAGGCAGGGAAGTGTAAAGGAGGTTGGTAATGAAGGAAGAATCATATAACAGACGCAGCTTGTAGTGAGGAAAGAGAGCAAAGGTTTGATCTTGTTGCAGTTGATCACAATGAATCCAAAACAGAGATAAAGTTCAAAGAAAACGTAAAAGGGGGACCAAGAAGACTATAGAGAGAGAAAAACATTTTCATTTACGGACTTTGTGGTGTAGCGGTTGGCGTTCTTGACCGTAACAGTCACGAGCCGCCAACGGTCGAGTGCTAAGGTCCGAATCCTGGATGCGGCAGTCGGTCCACAGTCACCACAGCTATTCATCGACCCATAGGGGTTAGTCGATAAAATGGGTACTTGGTTCAATCATATATATAGCGATAATGAGATGGCTTTAACTAGAGCCATTATGCTAGCAATTGAGTATCAGGAAAGTTAGCGACGGCATCGTTGAAAGGTGGCTCTTTGGTGGCTGTTAAGCTTCAATCTTTGGCCCAGGTCTTTTCTTTCCGCCTCACTCCACACATGGATTTCAGAGATTCTCTCTCTACACTTATACACCTCGCACATAACTTTCCACCACGGGCAAGTCACACAACTCGTTCCTCCGAACTTCAGCTTTTCCTGTGGTGATTCCTACGAGCTAGTACTATCCTGCCCTCTGGCAGATTCTCGTCGTAGGTGCTCTTATGTAGGTCGGCACTCCCTTTCATTTCTAAATGCTAAGGTGCAAAGTTGGCTGTGTTGTGTATGAAGGGTTTACGTGCACATCAGTGGGCGCTGGTCTGTGGAAGTATGTGTACATAACCATGCCTGTGAAAACAGACTATGTAAATCTTGTGCGCTCGCGTGCTTTGTTTGTATGCTCAGGTGTAGCCCCTCTATTGTGCTAGTCTACGCACTTTTCCTCTGTCTATTGTATCCGTGTGTGGACGAACATCTTCATAAGTTAAAGGAGCTGCTTAATTGTCTGTTTATCCTGGAGATTTTTTTACCTCGTCATGTGTATACGAGGGTGTCCCTCTCCTTCATCTTATTCATCTTAAAACCTAAATCATTTCTTATTGTTATTGAATTATCATGATGATGGTATAAGTCTAGCGAGGCAATCTAGCGAGGCATGCTACATGTGCCAAAGTGATCATGGAGGACGAGAGGTTTTGTCTAGGTGCTACACTGTGTTTCCTCTTGTGATGTACTCTTAATCAGAGGCAGAAATCCTCATCGAGACCAGGCCTAGAAAGAAGAAAAGAACAAGAAAAAGAAAACGTTGTGAAGAAATAGTGTGAGGCCGTAAAGTCAGATAAAAGAATGCTCCGTGTATAGATTGTACATGGAAAATTGATAAAGAAAAGATCACTAACCTCGTCCGAATGAGATATGTAGCAAGACCAGCATTCTCTCTGAGGTGTATGATAATATGGCCCCTTGGCATCACTTCAGCTACCCTAGGACAAACGATATCCCCTTGCAGAGCAGCTGGTGTCTGCAACCTCCCACTGCAGAGCAGCTGGTGTCTGCAACCTCCCACTGCAGAGCAGCTGGTGTCTGCAACCTCCCACTGCAGAGCAGCTGGT
>JAUTXX010250727.1:0-10806 GCA_032273605.1 Panulirus laevicauda | reverse complement strand
AGAGCGCTTCGTTCATTGGTTCTCGCCGCGTTGCCGTCAGCCAACCACGAAATGGTAGGGCGATCTCGCCATCACACTCGGGTGTCTAGTCCTTATCCCATATACTGTTGTGTGAACATTGTGACTTAACGCTTTTATGGACGAGTAATATATGATGTGCATGTGTTTTCTGGGGATATATATATATATATAATGATTGGGTTTCGAACTCAAGATACTCGCCAACACGCCATTTTCGGAAATGGTTGCTTCTACCTTTGTAGGGGAAAAAAAGTGATGGTCCTGCATGTAAAAAATCACCTCTTAGGACAGGTATAGAGGCGTCATATAGCATGCTTTTATAATCAAAGTTCCAGTACTACTCCATAACATTCCACACATCTACTTTTTTAATGTATTCCTCTCCAACTGTCTTGCCCGGTCTGGCCACAGTTGTCCTCAGCGGGCTAGGTGGAAGGTGCAAGCATGCGATGATTGTCGAAATTTTGTGCTTCCGCCCTCAGCACCCGGTTAAGATCAGTCATCCGGTGGGGCAAGCATTCATGATGCTGATTATTCGGGCGACTGAGAGAAAGGAATTAAGGTAAAAGATACCGCATAACTTCTGACGAAGACAATAAGAATGCCGCCTAAAAGGTCGATAAATGATCGATCATCAGTGAAGTGAATCTGGATGATATAGGTCCAAAGGCGTGGGAGATGTTTCAGAGAATGAAGCAATGAAACAGTCTCTGGTGGACTCTGCTGCCTCCAGAGAAATAATGCAGTGTGTAACCTCCATATGTTACGATGCGTTCACTTCCTCCAAGACAGTTTTCACCCATGAACCCTGCATTGCGAGACAGTACGTGTGGCTGGGTGGATTGAACCTTGCAGTATAGTGCGCCTTATCGAACTGCCCAAACATGAACCTACCAGCATGTGGATTTGCCCATACACAACCTATCAGCATGAGACAACACGTGGATCTACCCAACATGAGCCTATCAGCATGAGACATCACTTCGACCTACAAAGCATGAACCAGTCAGCATGAGGCAGCATCCGGAGTTTCCTAACCTGAACCCGGCAGCGCCTGGGAATCACGCGGACCTGCTCAGCACGAGTGTGGCTGCGTGAGTCTCTCCACAGGTTGCAACTCAGCGTGAGCAGGTCGACATGAGAGACACTGTGGCACTACGCGGGACACCTCGTGTAGCTACCCAGCGTTAGCGTTATATCGTGGAGCATTACTTGTAGCTACCCAAAGTGAACCTGGAACCACGGAACACCACGAGAAGCTACTCGACATGAACCCAGTAGCGTAGGAAACCAAAAGGAGTTGGTCAACTCGAGCCTAGCATTCGCAACATCCTATGGACCAGCAGATGGCGATACAACATAAAATCAAAGAAGTGTACAGAAAGATGGAGACAGGTGAAGGCGGGTAAAGTCAATAGTGGTAAGCAGAGAAACTCAATCAGGAAGGGGAAAATAAAGGAAGGAGGAGACGGTGTAAAGCACAGAAAGTCAGCTAAGACTCAAAAACACAAAGTTAAAGGTAGAAAAGGGCGAAGACATTGCGACAGGTGGAAACAATTGAAAACGGTTATAGACGAAAACTCTTGGGGAAAATGAAGTTATTTGGAGGCAGGTGACAACTAGAAGCAGGTGGAGACCCAGCAGTCGGATGAAGGGACAGAGAGGCAGGTGGAGAGGATGAAATCATAGGAGAGATCGATAGAGGAGGAAGGCTTTTTTGACGTATATGGGCGGCGTCACAGGGGCACACACTCTGGTGAATTTTCTCGTGCCTGGAACTCGTTTCTAGCGAATGATTATCGGCTGAACATGAACAGTGGCGAACTCGGTCGTGCGAGAAAAACCGATAAACTGACGATTTACAGCTTCGTCAGGAAGACGAGTAGTATGGCTCTCAACTTGGACACAGAGGATGCAATTGCAATATACTTCGTATTTCATACTTGGGCGAAAGAGGGATGAAGAGCGTAAGTGGACGCTTGAGTGACTAACTAGGAGAAATTCGAAGTGTTTTCTCAGTAAACTGTTGAAGGAACTTGGCGCTGAGTGATCAGTATTTAAACAAACATCATTCAAATCGACAATTGATTAGCAATCTATTTGGATGTTTAATGTACAAGTCCGTATTTCCCGCATGTCAGTACTCTCAAAGTTCTTAAAGATAATATAATCATTCAACGATCACTAGAATATCATCAATGTCATTTAAAATGACCCGAACGCTATTTTTTGACTTTGTGCCAGTACAGATTAAAGATGCGGCCAGCGGACTTTGGGTTCACGCCACAAAAAGTGCACCGGAACATCTTCCAGTGCGCTAGAAATAGTTCCCCTGAGAAACTTCGCCAAAAAAAAGACAAAAAGACAAAGACCCAGAGGTGATGAGGAGGAAGCTAGCAGAGGTAGAGCGCCTCTAAGAAGAGGATATCTGGAAATACAGAGGTCATTACGGACACAGAAGACCCAGGAGAGGAAGAGTTAGCAAGGTGATGGTGGTGATCTTGTGTTTGAGGTGTAACTTCTACTCTGTTCATATCACCTACGCTTGAGGGAGTAAACACGATATTTTCTCGCCTCTACCGGAAAAGAACACTGATCAAGAACTATTTTTTTTTAGTCTTGAAATTGCACACCTGAGCAAGCGAGAACCGAGAGCAGGAAATGCCTGGTGTTGTGTCAGACTGTCGTGCATCATCTACCTACGTCAGCGGACCTAATGCTCGGAGAGTTGGGTTACTTCTCTGAGAACTACGTGTCCAGCCAATGTCTGGGTACCGCAAGGAACACTTGATCCATCTTCATCTCAGAGCCATGTTTCCTGTTGTGCTCTGGACCGCCGCAAGCGGACGCGGGAACCCCTAGGAGAAAGAATGGTGTACCCAAGGAACATGGAAGATGGCAAGACGATAACAAATGATTTCTATCAAGTTTATCATTCACGTTTTCTGTTTGATCCCGCCCTATCGTTAAGCCTGCTTGCGTTTAACTTGAGGAAAACATTTGTCAGCTTACAGGCGAAAGGTGAGGAGAGACTGGTGAAGCAGGACAACAGGTGTGAATGCAACGGTAACTAAAAGACAGAATAATTCCGAAAAATTTAAAGTGAACACTTGGTGAGGAACGTACCAATTCGGCCCTAAAATCCTTGATAGAAAACGCAACGCTTAGACAGATACTAGATACATAAGAACTTACAGTTGGAGCAGAAAATGAAGTTTAGACAGAACAAATGTCATTGGTTGACGGTAGACTAACCGGGAGAGTGAACTGTGATACAGTGGTGTACGCAGAAGCGGATGACGTTCAAGTGGGGAAATAACAGAGGCTATGTGATCACAACTGTTGCTATGCTGCAACGGGACTTAAAGTTACCTCACTCTGTCTGTTGCAACCTTTTCACTTCTATTTTTCCACTAGATGTTAACCTCATTCACTAAGCTTAGACCGAGAAACGTCTTAGTATAGTGAAGTTGTCTGAGGATTAGTTACACGAGATAGATCAGCATTTAACGGCAGTATAACTATTATATACAAGGCATGATGTGGCATTAAGCTTAGCAGTTCATTAATTTGACGGTCGGGTTTCTTTTTTTCTCCCCATCTCGCCAACGGTCTCGCTAGATAAGAGGTCACGCTTTTTTTATCTGCAGAATCTCGAAAATTAAGTTGCATGAGAGAAAATCTTCCACAAATGACGGTACTTTTTTTTCCCCCCTCCCATCTCGTCGTTTAACGTGGTAACGTGTCATTATGTGAAGTGCCACTGGTGCAGCAGCTGTTATTAGGCGGACATGTGGACACGCAAAGGTAGTATGGGCGTTGGAGCCTCAACGAATTGGACGTTACTGGCCCCTGGCAGCTCTGCTACTGGTTGCTGGTTTTCTTTCCATGGACACTTATGTAGCAGAGACGTTGGCCATCGTGGTGCTGTCACTCTCTACGTAGCCACTGTCATGCAGAGGGACTCTTAGACAACCACTGAGGCACGGACAGATAGGGTATGACCACTGGGGTCGCGAAAGGCATTGTATAGTCACAGTGCTACTGAGAATGTGTGTGGCCGCTTGGGAACTGAAGGACCGTACATAACTAGTGTGGTGCTGGTGTGAAGATACCCGCACATGATCGATGTCCATCCAGGATACGGTTCTTGGCTACTGTAGTACTAGGGTGTTCAGAGGCTGTATAAAGTAGTTGTCGACATAGTAGCCATTAATACCCCAGAGTAGACGTGGCTGCCGTCTGATAACAATAGGCGTATGTTCACTTTGTTCCTGATATTCTTAGATGATGTGCATGATCACTGTTATGCTAAGAGGGTGTAGATGGCCACTGTAATGCTTCAGTACGAGTGTACATGACCTCTGCCCTGCTCAGACAGTGTAAGGGTTCATTTTGTCGCTACAGTTGAACGATTTGTGTATAATGAGTGACTGAATAGGGCTTCTGTGATGCTGAGATACTGTATATGGCCACTGCAGTGTTCAGACTAAGCATGGTCTCTGTGGCGCTTAGAATTCACATCTGCAAGTTCAGGCATTCAAAACCTTGTTCACTACATCCTTTCTTCTTGTCCCATCCACTTCTGGAACATTATTTTCTTTGTCAACCTTTCCCTACTCATTCTCCCTCTTGTGTTCGTACGGTTTCAACACGCCTCCTTCAACTGTCTCGTCCATTCTCATTTGCTTACTAAACCTAAAAGTTATTTCTTTCTCGACCGACCTCCTCGCATCACACATTGTCCTCCAACATACATTCTCATCTGTGGCCCATTGCATTCATACAACATCGTTGGGACTACTGTGCCTTCACACAAGTTTATCTTCACCCCCCCAGATGTAATCTGTCTTTCCGTTCATTTCTAATTGCTCCGAGGACACGTTTCAGCTCTCAAGGCTTCCTTTGCTACATTCCCACTACCAGCTATATAGAGACTTTCACTTGCAAATTTTCTGCATTTCAACTCCCACCCCAGAGACCTCTCTCTACACCGCTAAACCCAGATACCATGCATTCCATCATCTAAATTCTTAACTTCCTCCATTTCACATTTTCCAAACTCAAACACCAGCTTTTGCAGTTTCTCATTTGAATTTACCACTAGCATGAGACTGTTCATAGGTACTACGGTGTTGCGAGAATGTTCATAGCTACTAATGTGTTGAAAGACTGCTCATAGCTACTACGAGGTTGAGGATTTGTAATGATTACTAGCTGTTGCCCTGCTGTTAATAACTACTCCCTACCATCGACCTTTATCAACCCCAAATTATAATCGCAAAAAAAAGAAGAAATTACTCTGTGAATGCTTGGGTGATCTTCAAGGACCGTGTGTCATTATTCTTGTATAAAGAAATGCTGAATAACGTAATACTTGGACATTATTCTCCTGTATCATTTGTCTTAAATCTCCACTCGTCGTCGTAAATGTGAAATTGAGATTTTGATATTAGGCAAACGACCTTACCAGAAAGGTGACAATAAAATGTACATAATTGTAATTTAGATTTCTCCTGAGGTTAATCAAAGGAGTCGACAAGATGCCCTAACTATCTATCAAATGACTGAAAGAAGTGTAACGCCAATGAACAGATATACACTTAAATGCAGAGAGTAGAAAATACTCCCAAAAATTCGCTGCTGCCTTGAGCTATGTGATTCTGGCAGCGAGCGATCTTAATCATATTGGTTAGACATGTCAAATTCGGCCGAGTTGGCTATATTGTGGTTACATCTTTTATGAACGGCGTGCGTAAGTTTGGTCAAATGTGTTTGGTTTGCATGCGCAGTTTAATTTTGATTTAGTGGGTTAGATTTAGCCAGAATGATACCCCTCACCCAGTGGTGGTCTTTTGACTATGACGATCCATTTCGCCTTCCACAAAGTTATTTTGCCTCCAGAGTAAAACGAAACACCTGATTCATGACCCAAGTATTCATTAAGACCTGGAAACTAGGATAACTAAGGGAATCGGGGTTACTGGATACGTTAAACAGATCAGTGCCACTGAAGAGGAGCAACAGCACGAAACAGTGATCGTTCAGTTTACATAGAATCATTAGAATGAGCAAGTTTTGGACAGCTGCAACGACCCCTCAAAAATTGATAGACGACACTTTGGATCGTGACCCTTATTTGTCGAGGAAACCCCCTTGTTCTAACCCAAATACTTTTGCTGTTCGCTCCACGAGACTGTGTGTGTATAGGTAGCAACAATGAAATAACTTCTGTGATCTTCATCCAGACAGCAACAGCCTGTTTGCATTCTCATTCAGTCAGTTAATAGTACGTCGTCGTCGGCTGCTTTATAAAATGTTCTCTTCCAGTCGGCTTACGGTTCATTGTCGTTCATTGAGGTAGAGCGTTCTTATCACCTTGGAGAACTTTCCCATCTAGCCATTGTATAATGTATACTCGTATGCAAAACCTTCATTGATTAATAGTCTAAAGTTCTTGAAAAGCATCTTGTTCCAGTTAGTTTATGGTAAACACTCGTCTCACCAGAAAATTCATTGTTCTCGTCCAATCAATCTAAAGACCTTGAATACTACGTTCATTACGGAATAAAGCCTCCTTACGAACAGCTGCCGTCTTCAGTGATTCAGACATGATAGCGAGAAAATAAAAAAAAAGTAAATCACGTCAACGATTTAGTGACTTCGATAATATCTATGAATGGAAGTTTGAATGACGAAGCAGCCAGGGTGAACGGTGGAAGAGCCTTGGTTGACATGTGAATGAAGGTGCAGTCGAGGGATACAGGGTGTGCTCGCCCCGTCACGAGTCCCTGGGCTATACAATACATTGTTCCTTGCCTACTGTGCTACAATAGTGTTCCTGGTAAGCCTTTGTTACTCTTCCCTGCCTCTAGAATTCGGGGACCTTCAGTCTCTTGAAGTCGGAGTTAGTTGATTCATTCAGACATCAGTATATTAGTTTTGTAAGTTGTATTTTCATTGTCTATCCATAAAATGTTTTCATTCTAAATGTATTTGTCTTTTGGTGCCATTCTAAGCATAAGAAAAACCTTTCTTCCTTGTTCTCACACTATATACGAGACCTGCATTAATTTTCTAATCATCCACTGTGGCCATCCACATGAACTGATTTGGTAATATTTCCCCTCTTAGTTTAGAGATTTGCTCTCTCTCCTCGAAATTTCCTGGACACCTAATACATTCTTACTCTATATATGAGTATCTCCCTCCCAGTGCCTTAATCTTATCCAATCTCTGTGATCACTCCTCTTCGTCTTGTGTTTGATCTATCGCCCAGTCGATACATCACAGTATCTATTACTATCGTGTCACAGAGGCCGCTCCCAGCTCGTGCTGGGAGGGCAATGCGCTTTTGATACCCTGTTCTCCGCCGTGACCGAGGAGGGACCTGCTTTCTATAAGGTAAATGACAACACGGACTGAGACATGACTCACTTCAGAGTTTGCTACCCAGCTGCCCCGAGGTGGTGGTGGTGACTGTGTGTGCATGTGGAACAGTTGAAGGTGACCTCGGACTAAAAAATATGACACACTGCTAACCAATGAACAACAGTGTTTTGAGTCGTCGTTTCTGAATGCTTTTAGTGAGCAGCAATACTATCACCAAGAGAGACGAGTAGATGGTCGATGGAGATGTTAAAAACATGCCTTTGTATCAAACGGAGTCGATGCGCATCAGACTTAACCCGACTCATTCATCAGGTAAATCACAAAGGAAGAGCTGACAGTGGGAGGAAGCAGGAAGGTGTACGTGGTGAGAGGCAAGGGAGGGAGGGAGCGAGGTGTATAATGACAACAAATCACTGAGACATTTCCTCCACCTGCCACTGCGGTAGGTGCGATCGGCGTCACAGATGGCAGGCAGTCCTCGGGCCCAGCGTGCGACGCACGCGCCAAACCCCTGAATTTACCCAGACCATGTCAAGACCCGGGTCTTCAAAGGGTTTCATATAGTCCATCATCTCGAGACTAGTTCTCCGAGAGTACACTGTAGATATCGAGTGCGTACAACATGGATTCTCGTACTTGCATATTATGGATACAGGATGTGTATTCTCCGTCATTACGACAGAGGAAGGACGTTCCCGCCATTATGAGAAGCCTAAAGCTGGAGATCTGTACAGGACTTGCCATATAACCCAGATCGTTGTTCTCGGTTCCATTGTTATCCTCATTCCAAAATTTAACCACATCTGGAGATGCTGAGGGTGAGCAAATAAGATATTTCCCCCAGCTTCTCGTGTGATAAAAAGACCGTTAGATTCCCACAAACGAAGTTACAAATTTGACTTCGTAACATTGGAACGAGCTATATCTTATGGTAAATAAGAAAATGATCAGGGCATTGATCAAGGGTACTTGATATGCTTTTTTAAACATCGGGTCGATCGCCCTCGAGAATTGGACTATTGCGGACGGCTGTACTTGTTGGAGAAATGAGGAAAGGATAACCATAGGAGGATCATGCCTTGCTCTCTGTGGTGGAGGACATAATGACTCGTCCTGGGTGGGTCTAGGCGTGTGGAATTCGGTGTCGCTGTAGCCTAACCCCGCTGCTGTGTGGGGATGTTGGCAAGCACACGTCACTACCTCGTGAGTTGGTCGATAATTGCTAGCGTACTTCCTCGGCGGGTGCAGGTTACGGAGAATAGCCATTTTGGTAATTAGGAAGGATTTTCCTACTGAAGCAATTTTTTAGCCGTCCTCGTGGAGATCCCCTGCTGGTGTGTCGTCATGGTTTCTTACCGCGGCGTCAGTGAGAAGCCTGACTCATCCGGAAGTGACGTCAGGGGGATCACTTCCCGCTGAATGTACTTGGCAGGTGATCGGATCCTGTGGTGGTGAACCATATCTCTCCTCTCCAAGCCACCTTGTTCCTCTGTTGGGCGCTTGTGGTGTCTCCTCCCTACTGCGTCCTGTATTCCTCCTATTTCTACGAGGAGGCCGTGTAGGGAAGCATCTCCAGACGAGCAGGTGTAGGTCGGTAACTGTTGAGTAACTGCGTGAGTTTCTTAATGGTGATTTATGTTTGTACTGAGTCAATGGCTTAATGCTAACCCCTTTTGTTGTCCATGATATTTAAGTTATCCATAGCCAGGTGCTTTCATTTATTCATATGAACCTTCAATACTTTGAAGAGAGCAATCTAACAAGTGTAGGAAGAGAAAATGAAATGTTTTTAGAATGTAAATCATATAAACAACCGCTCATTACTTGGCATATTTTGTGCAAAACTAGGATAAAAGAGATAAGCAACACCTTGCGTGACTACATAACTATAATTATACTACAAAATTGTTAACTACATTGATAAATGCAGGGTTTTTCCTGTAACCTGGGTCTTGGCTAGCTATCCATGGCAGTGATCTGTGTAAAAATCGGCATACTTGACGTGAACTCATCCGCTGAAAGTCGAATTCAGTGAGGGAGGGAAACCTTCGCCAGCACCGATGCCTAAGCCTATATATACCAAGTCGACCCACTCTGACTCCAAAAAGCGGACCCCGGCCGCGCAGGCCGACTTGAGAGAAGGTATAGATACTGCGTGGGAAAGTATAGATACTGTGAGGAAAGGTATAGAAAGTGTGTAAAGAGTAGATCAATTTGTTTTCGTTAGCCCTCTACCAGCACGTTTTCTTTGTTTAGGGCCAATGACGTAGCAAGGCGACGATACTTGAGTAATTCATATTAACATTCACCTGATACGAACCAGGGGTCTGACTAATGTAGCAAGCATAGCCTGTTGCTCTCTTGTCACGCACACGGCTGTATTATCAGGGATATGATTATCAATCTGAATACATTTTAATAAGTCTGTTTATCGTAATGGAATATTTGGGTTGTAGGCATGCGTAAATGACTGATGAAATCGTTGACAAGATCCACCTGAAATGAGCTTGGACAATACAAAATGATAGAGCAAACTTAGTGATCGATGAATGAAGGTGGACACATATGTATAGACATAAATATGCGTGATAAGTTTGATTTCTAAATATGTTGAGGGCAGTACAGTAAGTAATGACAAGAGAGGAACCTTCAGGATAGACGGCTATGGGTAACATTATCATATAGCGTCCACCTTGCATGAGATAGATGAGGCATGACAAAGCAGCACTTCCATAATACTATATTAATAGGCCAGCGATTCTGGCAACAACATACGTGAGGTGGCACTTCCACATTGGAAACAAAAAAGAATCAAGGAGTTACTACCACAGCATTTAACCCCATATGCTTAAAGACTCACGACCTACAATGGCGGACGAAAACGATACAGTAGTACTCCACGAACCATGACAGAGATAAGGCTTGAAAATACATTAGTGTAAGTGTTGAGATATGGGATAGGCTGTCCAATTGGTGACTGTAGTAATGAATAGGTTACATATTTGAGATATACACACAACCGTAGGGCATAGAGTCGATTGAATAGCCTTTCCTTCATGTCAGAAGAGTGAGCTGCAGTATTTCCAACTCGTAAGGATACCTGATGCATTACGTATCCGTGAATCAGCCGATGGTTATGGAGGAAAAAGTGTTGAGATTAAAGTGACTTAGGTGCTGGGCTATCTGCCTGCCATACAGACGGACTGGGGTTCTCGAGGTATAATGGTGAATAGTTAAAAGTGCATTGCACATGACAGCTGGAGACTGAGTGTGAACGAACGTGGCCTTTGTTGTCTTTTCCTAGCGCTATCGTGTGGGGGGAGGGGGTTGTTATTTCATGTGTGGCGGGGTGGCGACGGGAATGAATAAAGGCAGCAAGTATGAATTATGTAC
>JAUTXX010250616.1:3522-14408 GCA_032273605.1 Panulirus laevicauda | reverse complement strand
CTTTTCGTGTTTCATTTTCCCCGTGGACTCATCGGAATATCTTGATCACGCGCAAAATTGTGATATTTTCCAATATACATTTATGCATATGTATATATTCCCTCACCTTCATCCATTCCCAGTGCTACCCCGCCCCATAGGAAACAGCACAAATGGATGAAGTAAAAGAATAAGCATAGCATTATATTCTCCTTCTTTCCCCCACACTTGTTGGCCGCTCCCTGCTTTTGCGAGGTAGGACTATGAAACAGACGAAGAAAGGCGACATTCGTTCACTTCCATTCTCTAGATATCATGAGTAATGCACCAACACCACAGCTTCCTTTCCATATCCAGGCCCCACACACCTTTTCACGGTTTACCCCGTACGTTGCACAAGCCCTGGTTCAACCCATTAACGGCACGTTGACTCAGTATACCGCATCTTTCCAATTTGCTCTATTACATGCACGCCTTTCACCCTTCAGCATGTTCAGGCCCCGATTGCGAATTTTTTTTTAATTCATCCTTCCATCTCCAATTCGGTCTCCAGTTTTTCCTTGTTTCCTCCACTTCTGACTCATATATCCTCTTTATCAAGCTTTCCTCACTCATTCTATACATATATCAAAACCATTTCAGCATACCCTCTTCTGCTCTCTCAACACCACTCTTTTCACTGCTATACATTTCTCTTACCCTTTCATTATTCACACCACCTCACACCACATTTAGTCCTCAAACATTTCATTTCCAACACATCCACCCTCCTTCGTACAACTTTGTCTATTGCCCATGCCTCACAACCATATTTTGTTGGAATTACTATTCCTTCAAACATTCCCATTTTTGTCTTTCCAGATAACGTTTTCGCTTTCGACACATTCTTTATCGCTCCCAGAATCTTCGTCCCCTCCCCCATCCTATACCACACTTCCACTTCCATGGTTCCATTGGCTGTCAAGTCCACTCCCAGATATCTAAAAGACTTCACTTCCTCCAGTTTTTCTCCATTCAGACTTGCCTCCCAGTTAACTTGTTTGTAGAAAAACCTGGATGTCCTGGCTCTGAGTGAAATTCTAAAAGTAAAGAAAACTTGTATGGAAATATCATAGTAACAGGAGAGATGGTCAGCAGGCATTATTGGATTACATATTAATTGATAGGTATGTAAAAGAGAGAGTTTTTGTCGTAAATGGGCACCTGTCTTGTCAAGGTGAGGGAAAAGATTTTTAAAGGTTTTTGATAAAGGGGAAAAAATGTCAGAGAGAAGAGAGTGGTGAGAGTAAGTGAGCTTGGAAAAGAGACTTGTGTGAAGAAATACCCAGAAGTTGAGAGTAGAATATGAAAAGATGAGAGTAAATGAAGCAAGAGGAGTGGGTTAAAAATGGGAGGTATATAGGGAAGCATTGCTGGTATGTGCAAGAGGTGCGGTTGGCATGTGAAAAGTGTGAGCTGGGCAGATAAGGAAGGTTAGTGAGTGGTTGGATTGAGAAGTAAAGTTGCTAGTGAAAGAGAAAAGAGAGGCATTTTGGCTGTACTTGCTGGTAAGGAGTTCAAATGATTGGTTATGTATAAGAGAAAGCAGCTGGAAGTCAAGAGGAATATGCAGAAGTTGAAAAAAGGGCACATCAGGGTTACAGTGAGTGAGTATCAGTAAACTTTAAGGAGAATACGATTTTTGGAAGGGGATTAATAATATACAGGAGACAGAGGAACAAATGGGAACATTAGTGAAGGGGTAAAGGGAAAAATGGTAACAGGTCGTGATGATGAGATAATGTGTTGGAATAAGTACTTTGAAGGACAGTTGAATGTGTTTGATAAAAAGGATTTTTTCAAAACTTTCCAATAGGGAAAATGAAAAGTATTTCAAAGGATACTTGAATGTGTTTGATAATCAGGATTTTTCAAAACTTTCCACTTGGGAAAATGAAATTTTGAAATACCTGTAATTCATGTCTTTTTTGGGAAATCTGTCAGAAATTCAACATTTGTGATATGGAAAAAATAACATAAAAAATTATATTAACACTCATAAGGAAAAAATAATATAAAACAAATTATATTAACACCCATTATCTGGTCTACACCTAACACTCTTAATCTCTTGTGGCATCAAAAAGATTAAGAAAGCAAGCAAATATCAATGTTTGCTTAATAAGGATGTGAAAAGTAAAGATACTTACAACTACTGGTTTATACAAAATGAATTTCTATTATCTAAAGATGAACATAGCTCTGATAAAAACAATCAATTAACAGGCTTGGCTTTTACAAAATCTTTAATGAAACTACCTATACACTACAACTAATGAAATGAAAATGACTATTCTGTCTTGCTTATTTGGTCATCTGATAAAATTATAATCTTACCATGTTCGTTGTTTAACGAGACTACATTAACTCGTAACGTCCACACTTCCCAAGGAATACTTTCTGTACCAAATGGCCATCTCACACGTTTTCGTTGATAAAACTCTAAAGCAACCTGTAAAATCAAAGCTTTCCTGTAATGTTATTACATTTTCTTTATCATCATTTTTTTTTAATTATCATCATTACGCTTAATCACCGTCTCCCACATTAGCAAGGTAGCGCAGGGAAAGAGATGAAAGAATGGCCAAACCCACCCAAATACACATGTATATACATAAACACCTACACGCTCATACACATACCTATACATTTCAACGTATACATACACAGACACATATACACATATGTACATATTCATACCTGCTGCCTTCATCCATTCCCATTGCTACCCCGCCACACAT
This sequence comes from Panulirus laevicauda, assembly GCA_032273605.1. NCBI lineage: Eukaryota > Metazoa > Arthropoda > Malacostraca > Decapoda > Palinuridae > Panulirus > Panulirus laevicauda. The sequence continues at coordinate 11,649 of JAUTXX010250616.1, read as the reverse complement.
GAAACAGCATCCACCACCCATGCGCACATGCTTGAGGTAGCGCTAGGAAAAGATAAAAAGGCCACATTCGTTCACAGTCAGTCTCTAGCTGTCATGTGTAATGCACCAAAACCACAGCTCCCTTTCCACATGCAGGCCCCACAAAACTTTCCATGGTTTCCCCCAGACACTTCACGTACCCTGGTTCAATCCACTGACAGCACGTCCACCCTGGTATACCACATCGTTCCAATTCACTCTATTCCTTGCATGCTTTTCATCCTCCTGTATGTTCAGGCCCCAATTGCTCAAAATCTTTTTCATTCTAACCTTCCACCTTCAATTTGGTCTCCTGCTTCTCCTCGATCCCTCCACCTCTAACACATATATCCTCTTTGTCAATCTTTCCTCACTCATTCTCTCCATGTGACCAAACCATTTTAAAACACCCTCTTCTGCTCTCTCAATGGCACTCTTTTTATTTCCACACATTCTCCTACCCTTTCATTACTTACTCACACCACATAATGTCCTCAAACATCTCATTTCCAACGCATCCACCCTCTTCTGCACAACCCTATCTGTAGCCCATGCCTCGCAACCATGTTACATTGTTGGAACCACTATTCCTTCAACCATACCCATTTTTGCTCTTAGAGATAATGTTCTCACTTTCCACACATTCTTCAATGCTTCCAGAACCTTTGCCCCCTCCCCCACCCTGCGGCTCACTTACTATTATCACTTGATTGCCGTGTCCCGTGTCTACAAGGTAGTGCCAGGAAACAGATGAAGAGAGGCCCATCCATGCATATACATATAAACACCCATACACACACACACATATACATATCAACGTATACATACACAGACATAAACATATATACACATGTATACACATATTCTTGCTTGCATTCATCCATTTCTGCACCACCCTGCCCCATATGAAAAGAGCATTGCTACCCCCGGCTTGAGCTGTCATGTGCAATGCATCAAATCCACAGCTCCCTATCCACATCCATGCCCCACAGACCTTTCCCTGGTTTACCCCAGACATTTCACATGCCTTTCCTGCTTTGACAAGGAAGTGTCAGGAACATATAATAAAATGCCTCATTCACACACATCCAATCTATACCTGTCATGAAAGGTATTAAATAATATAAAGAAAGAAAAAGTAAACGTTACTAGATTCCTGACATTTTTCACTGCAACATTATCTAAAACATGAAGCTGTGAACAATATTCTAAGTCTCTAATAATGTTGGTTCTGAAAAATAAAATGCTATTTCACTCTTCAAAGTAAGAGGTGTTCACCATGATCTACCACCCTCAATCACCACACCATCCAAAAGTCCAGCTGATGCTCATTTGTAGGGACTCAACCTTCACACAGCAGTCTGCCATGCCTAAGATATCATCAGCACCATAATGCAGGTAGTGATTCCCAAACTTCAACCCATATTATTTACTACTCCCAGGAAACTGTGCCATGGTCCTATAACTGTAAGAAAACAAAAGACAGCAGGGACATGGAGGAGAACTCATAACATTCATCCACCAAACCAATACCAATGACACTACAAAACAACTCACACACAACAGCAAAAGCACTAAATAAATAGTCCATAAAATTAAAACATATTCCCTGGGGAGTGAGCCCTTGGCCTGTAACAGTCAGGCCTCATGAAAATAGTAGAGATATTCAATTTTATATTTCAGCACTAACATTTATCACCTCCAGACAGACCACTCTGAGTACCTATGTATTCATACAAGACTGGAAATTGTTCCCTCTTATATTCTCATCTTCTAAAACTAGGAGCAGAAGGAGCCCAAAGGGCAGTTATCCTCAAAGGTTCACTTATCTGTTTGTGATGCTAACTCATTCAGGGAGGAAATGCAAGTATGTACAAAAAAAAAAGAAAAAAAAATACTTGTTTGCTGTTTCCCACAGCAAGGTAACATCACGAACATCCAAGACATCCACCCTCCTATGTACTTTTTTAACTAGATCCTGTGTCTTACATCTATACAGTAAAATAAGGGTTACTACATCCTCAAACATATCAATCTTTGCCCTCACAGAAAGTGACCTCTCTTTCCGCATACACATCAACGTCCCAAGATCTGAGCCCCCTCACCCCCATATGACTTACTTCAGTTTTCATGGTTCCATCTGCTGCCATATCCTCTCCCAAATATCTCTAATATTCTACAAAGCATAATAATAATAATCTTTCTTTTCTTTCATACCTGGTCATGGTTTCCCACGTTAGAAAGATAAAACCAGATGCAGACAAAGAAAGTGCTTCAATCACTCATTCACTCTCAAGCTGTCATGCATAATGTAGCAAATCCAGAGCCTCTAGGAAGACCAAATTGGAGATGGAAGGATGAAGTGAAAAAGATTTTGAGTCATCGTGGCCTGAACATGCAGAGAGGTGAAAGGCTTCATGGAACAGTGAATTTGAAAGATGTGTTATACTGGGGTCGACATGCTGTCAATGGACTGAACCAGGGCATGTGAAGCATCTGGGGTAAGCCATAAATATATCTATTACCTTTAATGTTGAGCACATAAACTTCATGGTCATATAATGCTAAAGTAAAAAATAAGAAATAAGCATTAATTTCCTTGAGTAAACAGACATTTTTAGGGGAACTACTCTGAAAGATATTGTTGTCTCTAAAAGTTTAGCCTGCATGCTATGGTGGTATGTCAAGAGACCAACACTTCCATTCACAAAATCATCATACACAAAAGTCTCCTCTGTCTACAATAAAAGATTGACTTCCTTAATATCCTTATCTTATGGATCTAACAATTCATGACTATATTTTCATTTTTTCCGATCAACTTTTTTTCTTAACAATATATCATTTGCTATATATCATACATGGCCATAACATTTGAAAAGGTTTCCATACATCTATCTTCTTAAATTCACTTTTTTCCATTGCTTATACCTTTTCTTGCATCTTAAATCCCTAACCTGTTTTCATAATTCCAAATATGCCACACAAGATACATGTAACAAGACATACCTGGCCACTGGATGGAGCATCAGGCGCCCGGATAGCTTCACAGAAGCCACTAACCTCTCGGCGAATGTTCTTATCCAAGTCTTCCGACGAACACCGCACCTACAACAACACATTTCATTAGATACTTCCTTGACTGCTTTACTATTCTGTAATAAGATGCTGCACAGTAAAGTATTATGAGAAAAAAATTATAAAAAACAAATACTGAAACAGTGAATCTTTCTATTTAGCATTACAAAGTCCAATCCCAATTACAAAGGATGTATCCAATTCATAAAGGCATATGCCTTTACTGGGAATTCATTTTGCATTACTGGAGACTAACCATAGTTTTACAGGATGGCAAGAGGCAGAGCTGTGCTATACCCTTAAGGCAAACTTGCTAACTTACATCCCTCAACAATCAATATCTATAAACTCAGTTACGAAAACGGATTTCTGAAAATTATCATCTGCTATAAAACAACTTATCAAAAAACAAATCTCTACATATAAAAACATGTCTCAAGGAGCACTTGTCAGGCATTTCAACAACAAAAGCATAACAGTTCAAACTGCTTAGTAACAAAACCTAAGCTACCTACCAACATTATAAATTCCCTCTCATACTATAGAACAGGGTAGTAACTGAAGCAACTTCTCCAAATATGAATATATCTTACACATATGAATATATTCATCTGCAATTGGGGCAATAGCCCAATATCTTTATGACTGTTCTAGCCTCTCCAGATAAGCTTTTGTATCACTGATGATACTTTGTGAACTGACAAAAACACTGATATATTGATATACACTGATGTACTTTCTATGAAATATCTTGTCTAGCTTTAGTTTCAAAGATAATGGGTAGTGACTATGCAGACTAGGAATGTAAGCCTTCTTCTTAAAAAGTACTATAATGACATACTGTAGAAGTAAAAGCAAGCATTTCTTCACTCTATAAGACATACACGACAAACAGAAAGGACATGACAGCTGTAGCGGTAGCAATACATGATAGTGTAGACCTCAGTTACCTCCACTTTTGTAAACAAATATCCAATGCCAAATACAAGCTCTGCTGTTCTGTAAGTAATCCTTCTATGATATTTACTTCTTGGTTAGGTGCAAGTACCTGTGCAATGCAAAAAATAATGTTCTGGGATTCAAACTATGGATGGAACAGTGCACTTCGCAACTTGACTCATTCCACAATAAAATCCTGGTAACATCTGCCATACCAATGGAAAATGTGTTGAAAGAATCACATACTGCCTGAATTGTACTGGGAGTGAAATAAAACTGGGTGAAAATATTGTCTGTAAAATATCAAAAGGAATTTTCTTCAAGTTATGAGTCAGATGAAGCTCCAAGTTATAAAACCTTTCATATGGAGCATAACTCAGTCAAAATTCAAACTAGTTATGCAACTTATGCCATTTAATTATTTGGATGCTGTGAAACTACATAAAATTTGCATCTTCATTAAACTAAGGTGTATCCCATTGATGGACGACGGAAAAACAATCCCTAAGTGCTATGCATACAAGGTAACAGGGTATTACTTGGGCAAAAACTAAACTAGGATTGGGGGGTCTTATAACAATTAATTCTTCAGATGCTAGGAAACAAGAATATAAAGTTCCAGGGCCAATGCTGGAATTCTCTTCAAAATATGAACCAGGTTAAGTTTAAAGTCAAACCTACATTCAAGAGGCATAACTCAGATATACTAAAAAACAAAGTCAGAGGGTCTTAAGCCTATCAATTCTTTAGAAGCTGGGAAACAACTGCAAAAAGATATGTGATGGGCGTGACCTGAACTGAAATGAACAGATCAAATACATCTCCACTAAATCCGGATGTAACTCATCATAATGCATGGATAATGATGATGATGGACACAAAAACACAAAAACTATCAGAATGAATCTATTCATCTATATTTCCATATGTTTGGTAACACTTCCATGTCCCAAGGAACATAAATATCCTTAGATATGAAAATAAGCCAACATCTATACAAAGCATGTTGTCACCTAAAGAAACAACAAAAGGCTAATACATTAAACTAAATAATACCACTATTGAAGGAAAACTCCTTCTTAGCAGTCAACAACTGCTATTACTTTATCAGAGACTTATAAAATCCTGTTCCTGTTCTAGCTTCTTACATCACAGCAGATTCCCATATCAAAACTCCCCTATCAAACAAAAGTTCTCCAATCTATCCTTCCATCCCACCTTAGGGCTTCCTCCCTAATTGTTCCTACTCAATTCACAAAAGAATGCTCCTTTAATTTCTATATATATAATTTCTCTCAATCTGCAAATATCATTTAAGTGCTCCATTTTCTGGACCAGGGCATGTGAAGCAGCTAGGGTAAACCATGGAACAATCTGTGGGGGTGGGGTCTAGTTGTGGATAGGGAGCTGTGGTTTCATTACAAAAGAGAGTAAGAGAATGGATGTCAGCTAATGTGGCCTTTCTTCATCTGTTCCTGGCACGACCTCACTAATGTGGGATGGCCATCAAAAAAAAAAAAAAAAAAAGAAATATGTTCTTATCAATCACTCCTTCATAATACCAAATCTCCCACTGATTTTCTCATTCCATTACAGCACTTGGCACAAAATAATGATGGTAGCACTACTGTACTTTCAACAAACCTTGCTACATTTATGGCTTAGTCTTTCTTTTACTAACCTCTATAAAGTGCTTAGTTTTTATTTGCCTTTCAACAGTCTGATGTATCTGCTTCTGTCTTAACATATTTGCTAATAGTACAACTAAGCAAAAAAGTTATAAACTTCATGGTTTTACTTGCATGAAAATATTCTAATTTACCCTTTTTGTAACTTCTGTCACTATTTGCTAGTTCTAACTATCAAACCAAGCATATAAATCAACATCCCTAAGTTCTATCATTCTCATGAGAGACAGTAAAAGAATTTTTGTTATACAGTACAGTACATATACTCTTTAACAATTAGTGGCCATCAGCATTTCTATCATTCATATTTCAGATACTTGAAATAAATAAGAAGCCTTTAAAACTTAATCATCCAGGAGTACAATACCACTAGAGTATAGATACTTTTTATCTGAGGTAATGAAACCACAAAAAATATGTTTAAACTCTTAAAGCACAAGCCCTCCAACAATCTCCATTTTGATTCTGATTACTTGAACATAATTTGGTTTCAACTTCATTTCTATCTTCGTTACAAAAGCAATACTGAGTGCATCAGATAATTAAATAAAATCTAGTAATTTGAACTGCATTACCCAAACACTTAGTTCAACCAGACAGAATAAATGGCAATAGAAACTACCTCGCTAATGCGGGAGACAGCGACAAAGCTATATAAAAAAAAAAGTGGAATATGAAACTATTAACATCACAAGTGAACTCCATCATAAACGACACCTATATTTCCGAAATGGACATAATAAAGTAATCAAAATTCCTCCATAAACGCATGGTATATCATGATGGTTACAAACAATGAACTTACTTAAGTACCATACTTCTTCTTTCCATACAACCATGCAAGTCCAACTCTCCCTCCCAGAATTTTTATCATTCACTCTAACAGTGTAAATTTGCCTAGCCTAGAAAAAAAGGCCTCACATTATTCATTAAATCAGGTCACACACCTAAAAGCTCTTACAGCACTATCTTCAATTCTACAGAAATACATCTTAATAAGAAAAACAAGTGCAAATGTGGAAATTTCTCATATGAGAAGTGGAATACCTAACATCAATGAACTGGAGATTCAGATTCAAAAACAACATTCCTTGCATAGGCAGTAAGACTTCTCATACAGATTATGATTAAGATCAGTAACCATGGAAACACCATATTCTTCTCAGGCTGTATAATCCATTACCGCCAATGGTGCCATATACTAAACACCCAAAATAATACAATTCTGCATGACCTCACCTTTACTTACATAAGTAAAATCAATGAAATCGCAGTCGACGTCTTGGAAACCAATAGTTCCAACAGCATATGTGTCATCATTCTTGTAGTGAAATTTTCCTGTAGATCGATGGAAGAGCAGTGTGTGAAACAGACTTAAAACTGCTTCGTCCACCTGTCTGCCCTCCACATTCTGATGGGCAAAAAAAATCAAACACAAAAAAACCTTTAGTAACAGAGGAAACAGTAAGGAAAACAAACCTGGCATGAATATTCTCATTTAAAGAAAATAATTATCCTGTATCTCATATACCTTTCCCAATAAACTAATATGGTTGTGATGAACACTTACGTTTTGCCATAATATGTAGGCAAACAATCACAATCCTCTCAAAAAGATACTCTACATGTGTCTAACACTCTGTTGTCCTATAACGTATATGTTCATATCTCCCACTATAAGTTTTCATACTTGACTGCGATTTCCCGTTAACAAGGTAGCTCCAGGAACAGATGAACAAAGGCTGCATTCACTCACATCCTTTCTCTAGCTGTCATGCGTAATGCTTAAAAGCCACAGCTCCCTACCCACACAACCAGGCCCCATTGACCTTTCCATGGTTTACCCTTAACATCTACATGTACACTAATTCAGACACAAGATAGCAACACTCCCTATGCATCTACACCTCACATTATCTGTTCATAATCAATTACCCTAGTGCCAATTTCTCAGAAAGTGTTCCGGTGTTACTCAAGGATGCACCACTTCAAGTAACCGGGAAAAGTGAACCCCTTTGATGTGCCTTCCTTGACAAGACTGTATTTCAAACGATCTAGTTTTAAGCAAAAAGTGAACTAAACTTCTCATTCCTATATCAAAATGGGTCTTAGAAAGATGGCATTAATTAATGCTATATATTTCAATGGTACAATTTTAACATTCAGTATAAGGTACAGTATACTAAAGTTTCATTTACAATGAATAATTCTGTCATTTCCACTTGCTACAAATTTTCGAGATTAAATAATAATTCCCAAATATATGAAAAATTCCCTTAGAAAAGCTCGTACGTTTCTATATACACGTTACGCTTTTATGCGTCTATAATCACTTCTGTTTTACGGTCTTTCATGTCATTACAGCTCAGAAAACTGGACTACCTATCCAATGCATCTCGTTTTC
>JAUTXX010250507.1:0-14409 GCA_032273605.1 Panulirus laevicauda | reverse complement strand
CTTGTCTTACGCACTTTATTTACCTCCTTCCAAAACATCTTTTTATTCTCCCTAAAATTTAATGATACTCTCTCACCACAACTCTCATTTGATACTTGGAGGACAGTTGAAACATGTAAGGCAGTTTTTTTGAGATTAAAGATATTGAAACAGGTTGTTGAAATAGAAGATAATGTTGGTACACTTTTGTTAGGATAATGTCAGCATATTCTGGATAAAGCATTTTGAAGCCAAGGGATATTACTGAGGTATAAAGAATGATAATGGTATGCCATCTTGTTGGAGGCAGGTTAAAAAAGTAATAATTGTACTGTCAGATTCTGCAAACCTAGAGGGAGGGTTTGAAATTTTTTAAGTATGTATGCATGTCAAGAAAGGAGGATGGCAGTTGTAGACATGGATGTTAATGATGTCAAGACTATTTTTGATATTAGTAGTGATATACTTTTTTATATGCAGCATGGTGGGTATCTTCCTAAAGGAAAAGAAGACATAAGATACATTCGAGTACGAGTAGTGAGATTGGTGGGCCCTATGGCACGTGTTTATGGCATAGACACTGGTACTATTCATGTATGTGAAGCAGCTGATCTTATCCTCCTTCCTGCCAGAATTCTAAACTGTACGCCATGTGGCAGATTGGCTCGTTTACCAGGCAAGTTATCATGGCTTTACATAAATTGTGTGGTATCTTGCATTAGGCATGTTCAAAAATTTGGTCATATTGTAGAGAGTGTAGTTAGTTTGTGATGCATGGAGGAAAGTTCATGTACAGCTGAAGGACCTGGTTCTGAGATTCTTTTGGTCCATACAAGGACCTTTTAGTATCCACAGTTATGCATCCCAAGATAACAAAATTTGACCATCAAAAGCTAAGTTTAACTCAATATTAAGTTACCAGGATGTTCGTATACTGTATCATTTTCAGGACAAAATGTGCAAAGAGTGCTGTTGGCACTTTTAAGGTGACTGTTGTAATTAGCTTACAGTGAACTGGTAGTATACTTAGCTTACTGTTTTAGAGTCTTTTATGGTGTGCTCAGGGTAACTATTATAGTGTGCTTAAGGTAACAGCAGTCCATTGTTGTAACCTGGTAATTTTGAGGAAACATTTTTGCAGAGTATGTTGGTATTTGTGTACATCACTGTGAAATGTCCAGGTCAAAATAACAAAAAGTGAGTTTGTAATGTCTCAGTCCAATGGGTACATCATTCCCGGTCACTTTTTCAGTCTTTACAACATCCACATGGATTCGTTTTAGTCATGCCAAATGAAAACAGCTTTAATGTATAATGTAGTCCTTTGTCAAAACAAACATGTTTAACAGTTGCAAGATATAGTACATCTCCTAGGTTCAAATTTTGCAGTTCAGGAATACTTGAATTTATAGAGGAGAATGATGTGTTATTGGGTGTAGATGAGGAAGTCTGACAGGATTACAAGATGTAAGTTTATAGGGTAAATATATAAGGTAATCAATGCTGTGCATAGAATAAGTTGCACACAGACTGAAGCATAATAATGTTTGGACATTGCTAGATTTGATGCATTTACTAGGGAAATAAAAAGGATGCAGCCCTTTTATATGTTCATTGTGTGGCTTTGCTAAATTCTTTAAAATTTTTGTCAGACTTTGTTTGATTAATAATTTTGTCAGGCTTTATTAGATTATTGAATTAGTTTTGTAGGCTCAAATTGCAAATGGAACCAAGTTACTGTTTCCTTCCAACTTTTTTATGGGCATCTTGAAATTAAGCTTTTGATGCATTTCTTGGTCAATTCATGTTAGATTTTTTCAATTTTCTTGGATGTACATGTTTTCATATTGCATAATGTCTCAGATCCAGCATTCCATAATCCAGAAGCTCCTGAAATTCAACTCTTGTGGGAATACTGATCGGTGAGATCCTCACCACTTCAACCTTTTTCTTTTTATAGAATTGCTTATCACTATCTCATTCCACATTGGAGAAAATCCAGTCAGAGCAAAACATAATGATATGAAGCAAGTAACACTGCAAGAAATGACTAAGAAGCCATCAAAGCTTTACACATACTCTGATACAAAAAATTCATCTTCACAAAGCCCTTTACCTGATGTGCTCAATGCAGAGTTTCATTGATTCTTCCCGTGCATCTGCTCCTACTCGTATGTTGTATAAAATGTAAGATCTTTCTCATGCCTCTCCTGAGGCATCAGCCTCATTGTAGAAAGATGACACTTATTTTTACATTTCTTCAACCTCAACTGGGCTAGATACGACCCACAACACCTGAACTAAGTAATTATCTGTCTGCATTAATAACATGTTCATTTTGGATTGAAAAGAGTTAAGACTTTGTGATAAGTACAGTAAATAATTACAGGTGAAATGTTTAAAACTTACATGAACTTATATATTAAGAAAAGAAAACTCCATAGGTTATGTTTATAATTTTTCTTATCTGCTTTGCTATGTGGCCTTAGCAGTTGTAATACCCAAGATGAAGGAAAATCTGTTATTTGATACCATTTTGACCCCGAGGTTGCTGGATTTGAGACTAGTGTATATCATATATTCTGAAATATAACTATATTTTTGCATCCATAAGATTTTTTTATACACAATTGAATTATGGGTTTTGATCATTCGTTTTATTGAGTTAGGTTGGATATTTGTCAGGCCTGCTGAGATTACTCTGTCTTCAAGTTTGAGGTAGCGAGAGCATGTATATTGCTTCAACTTAACTCTCATCATCTTGTTTGCACAATGCTTGAATAGTTGTATACAGTACTAATGTGTATGTTTATACATGTGTATGTGGGAAGATTGGGCCATTCTTCCATCTGTTTCCTTGCGCCACCTCGTTAACGCGGGAGACAGTGACAAAGTATAATAAAAAAAATAGTACTAATGTATATTTCACTTTTGACTTCTTTTAATGTTAGTACCTTGTGAACTGTTCTATATTTGTATTTCAGTTTAATATTTGATATTTTACTAATGAATAACATCAGTGTGACTGTTTTTATAAATAGTTATTCCAGCTCCAAATCCAGCCCTTCTAACACCAAGCCTGGCACTCCTAGTGGCTTTCTCTCAACGTGCTGATCTGGCACAGGAGCTCTGTAACATAGACATTCGGTTAGTTAATGTATTGCAGTATCCATTTCTGATTTATATATGCTGATTTAAAACAGGATATTTGATTCAGAATCATTAGGCATAGTGTATCTTTCAGTGTTACCAAGTATGATATGTATTTTACATTTATTTACTTAGAAAATGTGCAGTATATCTGTATTTTAAGGTCAAAACTCTTGTCTCTGTTTATTCCAGTTTGGAGAGAGGAGCGAGTATGTGGTCTATAGGTGGGGGGGCTGGGAAGCGAGTCAGGTGATGTTTGCTGGTGACACAGGATTGATGATAGTTACAAGTGAAAGACTGCGTAAGTTGACGTCTAAGTTTGGGAGAGTGTGTGAAAGGAGGAAGTTGAGAGTAAATGTGATTAAGAGCATGGTTTAGCAGGGCAGAGGAACATCGTAGGTGGTGTGAGAAGCAGTATTACTTGGTTAAGGCACCATTTCAAGTACTGCTATATGGTTAAGGTACCACAACAAGTAGTGCTCCAGATTAGTTTCTTGACATCCAAAAAAAGGCAATATTTCATGGAGAGTGTTAGGGCTTTAAGGAAACATATAACATATACTTTGATCTTTACAGGCCCTTGGCATCTTGGATTCAGGTTAAGGGTTTAACACAGTTAACTCTGGATCTTTTAGAAGCAATAGTTGAGGCTATCCCCAAGACTCATCTCTTACCTGATATATGTTCAATAGTAACAGGTACAGTATGCTAGAAGAACTTTGAAGTTTTGTTAGATTAATACATTTTGCATATTCCATTGTGTTAATTCTGAAACCAATTGTAATAAAACACAGGAATAACAGTATGGAGTACATTACTTTTAATTGAATGACAGAGAAAAAGACATTGCCAGTTGGAAATGAATGACAGGAAAAAACATTGCCAGTTGCCCATATCATGTTTTATATTCCATTAGGATTGGCATGACGTTGTTTACATGATCATTTTTAAACAATAATTGCAGTGTTCTTGAGCTCTAGTATCTGTAGCTGGATGTAAGAATGCAAATGTGAATGTAAGAAGTAGGGAATAGGAATTGCTGAGTCAAAAGGAGAAAGTGATAGGAAGATGGGAGTACTTTGAAGAGTACTTTGAAAAACTGATGATTTTGGGAGAAGGTTGGGCAGCTACGTTTACAAGCATGGGTGTGAAGGATGAAAGGAAAAGGGTACAAATGCAGGGCCCACTAGCAATAATGAAGGTAAAAAGGGTAAAGATGATATTGAAGGCAGGAAAGGGACCTGAAATGAGTGGAATTATTGCTAAAATGTTGGAAAAAGTGTGATAAAGTGGATGCCTTTGATATGTAGTATAGCTCGGAAGCAGAAGGTTGTGTTGAAATGGAGAGTTTACATGAGGATTGTATAATAGTATGATTAAAGGGGATGGTGTGAGAGGAAGATGACGTATGATGTGGGGAATAGATTTGAAAAGTACTGTAGGGAGAGGTATGGTGGAAAAATGCATTGATTGATGAATGCGAGGGAGGCATGTAAGAACAGGGATAAGTGGGGACTCTTTTGCTGTGGCCACCTTCTTTATGGGATTTCTTGAGGGAAACAGGCATCAAAGATATACATAGATAGATAAAACTGGTCAACTTTAATGTGCTGCATGAAATATAAAGATGCATGCATGGTTATGTTGATCCTCATGTTTATTAGTGGAGAATTGACTTGAATTTAAGATGTGTAAGAATGTGCTGAGAGACTGTATGCACTTGATTGCCCTTATGTGAATGGAAGCAGAATGAAAAATTAGATCATGAAAAAAATTATGTATGATGTATTGTTATTAGAATTTTCAGAAATAATTGAAAAATATCAGACCTAACCTGTCAAAATATCTGCATCCATTGCACCATCTTTTGATATTCAGTAAGTTAGTGTATTCTCCTCCATGTGCTATTCCAGATACTCCTCATATTTACACCTCCCAACATACTTCATCCAGCTCTGCCTTTGTCCTTTTCTCCATCTTTGTCTTGCTTACACTTCACTTGTATATCTAAGGCTAGCATTTTAGCATCCATTCTCTCTCTTTGTACCCACACTATCACAGCAGTCTAATTCTTCCTTCAATTTTTTTTTTTGTTCATCTATACCTCATTCTGATTCATATTTCTCTTTGTCCTTCCATTTTATTTCAGATTCTGACTTTAGGAAATCCACATCCATACTTTTAACTTGTGCCTGTGTATTGCTGTGGATGCATATGTTGCTGCCTTTAGGGCTGAACTGTTTCCTCTAAAAATCTGTGCTACACTTGTATACTCATCATTACTTATCATCCTTCCTTTCTAAGAATATCAGCTGCTTACCTTCCTTTGTCACCCTTTCAGGTATCTTAGCATCCATTACTATGACCTTTCCTAATGAAACTTGATATACACTCTCCTTTTTTACAGTCCATGTAAATTTAACATTCAAAACTTCCCATGTTTTGCTACGTTACCTTGATCTTGGTAGCATTCACTTTTGACTTTGACTTCGTCTCACATTTCCAGAGTGACATGCAGTTTCACCTCTGGTCCCTTCAGTCTGGTATCATCTTCATAAAGCAACTTTCCCACTTACCACATCTTTCAGTCCTTCTACTAGTGGCTTCTTCATAGCTTAGTTTGTAAGGATAGTGAATTGTCACGGAAACGATACATCCTCTTTGCACTCTTAATTTATCCCAGACCATTTGCTTATTTCTCCACCAACCATCATACTTACCATACTTTCTTTTTCTTAGTTCTTTACTGCCTCCCGAAGCTTCACCTATTTACACATGCTCATTACCACTTCCATTTCTTGTTTAATACTTTTACCAAGTCCATAGATGCTGCATACTACATATATATTTATTCCTCTGTTTTTGTACCCTTTCATATATCTCTTTTGCTTATTACCTCTCGTGATCCTTTTGACTTCTGGTCTATACCGTGGTATGTGTCTATATGCAGGTAATATGCGGTAAATGATTTATGTACATATGATTTTTTTTTATTCAACTTCAGTTAATGGGAAAGTGCTTTTGAGATCTTAGGATAGAGTGAGTATGAGTTTAAGTAAGAAGGGTTCAGATTTGTATGAGCCACTTTATTTTAGATAGGAGGCATGAATGTATGCAGTTTGCTGTACATTTTTGTAAATAAATGGTCTTTACATGTAAGTGCTCTGGAATGCAGTAATTTTACCAATTTCTTAAGTTCAAGAATGTAATCATAGATATTAAGGCTGCATGTTTATTTGCCCTCCCAGCATCAATGCAGCCACTGTCACCATAACCACCCCCATTGTCACTGCCACTGCCACAACTACCATAACCACAGGATGTAAGCTTTTCAGGCTATGACAACCAGTCCATGTAGGGTTGGTGGGTCGCTGGATATTGTGTTGAATTAGCTGAGGTTGTCTATGTATGGGTCCGGCATCTGTTGTGGACAGAGTGAAAATTCTTTTATCCTTTGAAATCCTAATGCATAGAAATTCTGTTGTAGGATATTTTTACTTTAATTTTTTCAGATTATTTACTGAGAATAACACTGAAGCGAACACAAGAATCAGCTTGTACAAGAACAGCATTTTCAATACTCCTATCTGCAATGCAGTCTTCTCCAAAGATACGTCTCTTCTTGGCAAAAGAAGGAGCTTTCATAAGTAAGCCTGAGAATTTTTTGTGAAACATTTTTCTCTCTCTCCCTCAACGTATAAGTTCTGATGTTTTAGGTGGGTATGATTGGGGGGGACTGTTCTTACCCCAAGGGAAAAAAAATTGGGCAGACCATGATGAGTCTCAAGAATGCAGCTACCACTGCAATAAGTGTCACTTCAAAGATGTAGGTATCTGGTATAGGAGATTGTATGATCATTTCTTCTAAGGATGAAGAGGAAGATTATCACCCTGGAGAGGGAACTGGATGTACTACAGAAATTAAAGTGTGGTGAGAAGGTGAGTGATATCTGAAAAGTTACTGGCTTAGTTTTGTTAACTTTGTGCACAATAAGCAGCCAAATTAACAAAATCTAAGAAAGAGTGCCAAGAGATTGTTTTTAGATTTTTTTTCCACATCTTTATTTACAATGTGGATTTTAGGGTCTGAGATTTTTGCCTCAAGTGCATCTTGGCTAGTAACATGGAATCCATTGTAAAAAAGGATGTAAGGAAAGGCTTTTATAGTATAAGAGTGATGGATGACTGGAACAGAATGACTGAAGACTTGCTTAATGAAGGCAGCATACATAAATGTAAGAGTTTGTATGATAGTCAAAGTGTTCAAGAGATAGTGCACCCACGAGTGTAAAATTTCCTCCACACAGTACAAATAGGTGATTACCCACCTGTATGCATCACAAAACATACATACATTCATTAAGAGCTTTGTCTCAGTCTTTTTAGAGAGAGAGTGTGAACGAATGTGGCCTTTGTTGTCTTTTCCTAGCGCTACCTCATGCGTGTGCGGGGGGAGGGGGTTGTCATTTCATGTGTGGCGGGGTGATGACAGGAATGAATAAAGGCAGCAAGTATGAATTATGTATATGTGTATATATGTATATGTCTGTGTATGTATATATATGCATACATTGAAATGTATAGGTATGTATATGAGCATGTGTGGACGTGTATGTATATACATATGTATGTGGGTGGGATGGGCCATTCTTTCGTATGTTTCCTTGCGCTACCTCGGTAACGTGGGAGACAGCGACAAAGTAAAATAAATAATAAATAAATAAACTAAAAAAAGATAAAAGGAATGTTATGTACTATACTACGAGACTTCCTCCTTGTGTGGATGTCGGTAACCAATCCACCTCAGCAACATGGTGGTTAGACTGCATATATTCTGATAAGGTATTAACAAAAGTAACCCGTTACTTAATACCTTTTCACTTTTTATTGTTTTGGACAACATTAATATAGAGTAAAACCAATGCCCTAGTACATAAAAACTATCTCTACCCTTTAAAACTGAGATCTTTTGAAGTTAGTTATTTTATCACACAAGAATCTCAAATATTTCAGTCATAAACAACACATGCATTACTTCTCTACACAATATAAAAACAATGGCCAAGAAAAAATATCTGATGTTACGTTTCTAACAAATTTATAATAACCATCTTGTATACCTTGACTTAATGTACAACTCACAGAAAAGAGAATTCTCAAGAACAGTGACTTCTTTATGTAACAGCATGCAACCTAGAACACAAAGGCTGAACTTACCCAAGTACAGCTTTACTTGACATCAAACACAGAGAAAACCTCCAAATCTTCATAAAGTGACAGGCAACAAATAAAGATGAAGATCCTGGGGCCCCAACAAATAAGATGCCACAATTTCTAACCCATTTACAATCAGATACCCCATGTAACTGACCCCTGGTGGTCTATGAAAAAATAGGATTGAAGTAGCTGGAAAGTACACCCTAGCTTACAGATGGGATGATGATGAAGGTGAATGCAAGGGCATTTACAGAGAGGGACAGACCTAGGTCTGTCAGGGGTAGGGAAGACTGGGAGGTGAGTGTTATTGTTTGCTGATGAATGATCACACAAAGACAGGTCTTACTCATTCACATCCATTCTCTAGCTGTCATGTGTAATGCAATGAAACCAAAGCCCCAAAGCCACAACCTGGACACACAGACCTTCTGATGGTTTTCCTGGTTGTTTCATGTTCCCTAGTTCAATCCACTGACTGCATGTAGCCATTCCATGCACTCCATTCTAAGCATGTCCTTCACCCTCCTGCATGTTAAGGCCCCAGTCACTAAAGATCCTTTTCACACCCTCCTTTCATCTCCAATTTGGTCTTCACCTTCTTGTTTACTCTGCTTCTGACACATCTAACTTCTCTTTCAACCTCTCTTTACTCATTCTCTCCATATGTCTAGAATATTTCAGTACACCCTCTTTAGCTCTCTAAACCACACTCTTCTTACTGCCACACCTTGCTCTTATCCATTTATGATGTACAAGTACAAACCACCTCACACCACATATTCCCCTTAACCATTTCCTTTCAAACACATCCACCCTTCTTCACACATCCTCATTTATAGCCCATGCCTTACAACCATAGATCATCATTGGGATGATTATACCTTCAAAAATAACCATTTTTGCTCTCCCAGATAAAGTTCTCTCTTTCCACACATTCTTCACTGTTCCTAGAACCTTTGCCCCCTCCCCGACCCATGACTCCATTCCACTTCAATGCTACCATTCACCGCCGTGTCCACTCCCAGGGATATAAAATCCTTACTACTTCCAGTTTTCCTCCATTCAAACTCACATCCCAACTAATCTAATGACATAACATTCCTTTTATTCACATTCATTCTCAACTTTCTCCTTTCACACTTTCTTCCAAAACTCAGTCACCAACTCCTGCAGTTTCTCACTCAAATCTGCCACAGCACTGTATCATCAGCAAACAACAACTGACTCACTTCCCAGCCTCTCTCTCCAAGATTTGCAATTACCTCCCTCATCACCCAATCTATATACAAATTGAGCAACCATGGGGACATTATACAACGCTGCCACAACCTTCACCTAGAATCACTCACTCTCCTCTCTTCCTACCCATACACACACCTGACACCCTTGATAAAAACTTCTCATTGCTTCTAGCAGCTTTCTGCCCACACTGAATATTCTTAAAACCTTACACAAAGCATCTCTATCAACCCTATCATACGCCTTTTCCTGGTCCATAAATGCTACACACAAATCCATCTATTTTTCTAAGCATTTCTCATACTAATTCCTTAAAACAAACACCTGATCCAAACATCTTTTACCACTTGTGAATCCACACAATTATTTCCTAATCTAATGCTCTCTCAATCACTTCCTTCCCATAAAAATTACAAGGTACATTTAACAAACTTATATCTCTGTAGTTTGAACATTTACCTTTATCTACTTTGTATTTATACGGTGATAACATATACGTATTCTGCCAATCCTCAGGCACCTCCCAATTATCAATACATACAATGAAAATCCTAACTAACCAATCAACAACACAGTTACACCCTTTCTTGATAAATTCAACAGTAATACCATCCACTACAGCCACCTTGCCACATTTCATCCTACGTAAGGCTTTCACCGTCTCTTCTTTCTTCACCAAAAAGTAAGGTAAGTAGTGTATATAAGATGGCAACCCATCTTACCATTGCCTCAGAAGTCTACATCAACTCCTTTTCCACCCATTCCACCAATTCCTGATGTCTCCAATTGTAAATCATCACATAAAATAAATCTCCTTCTCTAAGTGTATGTGGATTCATTGTGCTGACTTAGTGAACAATCATACTGTTTGTTCATTTCTCACTAATTTTCTTTTTCTTCATGCATTAATAATCCATAACACAGTATAAGTATACGTGGTATCTATTTGCTTTTTGAGTATTTCTTATGTACTTTTTGTGACTTTGGTCACTTAATACTTTTTCTATAAGAGAAAATCATTATGATTTGTTGGTCCATAACCCCATGACTGATTAAGGACTAACTGTAGGTAAAAAACAGTTTACAAGCATAGCATGTTAAAATTATTACTGAAAAGTAAGATATTTGATGATTAAAGTAACCATTTACAAGATGAAAATAACTACTTGGGAAGCCCCAAAGGGTGTGACAGTGAAGTCACCAGAAAAATGTAGGGGTAAGAGTCAGCATGCCTCAAAATCACTGCCAGCTACACTATCCAACACCATCAAACCTGGACAAGACATGCACTAACAAACTGACTATCAAAGTAAAGTTGGACTGGCACGCAGTGCTGTTGACAGGATGATTTAAAATGGTAACTCATTTCTTGGGCCCCTTGGACATATTTCTGGGTAGTTGCTGGTCACTCTCACCAAAGTTTTGGCAGTTTCACTGATATCTGTCAAGGTTCTCAGTCTCTCTAGCTCCCATACAACACAATAATGAAAAAATTGCAAGAAACCCACAAACTACTCTCAATATAAATACCAGGCTTTCTGTATATCACTCCTGGAATCATTAGTACACTACTACAAACACACTGGGAGAAAAACTTAACAAGCTAAACTGCAGCTCTGCACCTTTTCACACTTCATCTGAGAATCAATGAAAACACATTATCTTAATAGTTCTCACTTTGCAGACTAGAGATACTTATTCTATTCATGTATATTCTATATACCACTGCTAATTTCATTAGTTCATTGAAAAAAATATTTAGTGACCAATAATGAAAAAAATATTCAGTTACCAATAATAGATATTCCTTCAACATTTCAATATAATTTTATCCTTAAAATCTTACAGTGCATTCAAGTTTCAGTACTTTCTAAAAAGATATGTTAAAGCAAGAAAGTTGACACTAAATACAAATCTGACAATAAGATGTTGAAACAAAATGCAGTAAAAACTGTAGCCCAATATTTGGTAATAAACTAACACCTCAACTCTAAAAACATCACTTTGCATTTACCTGAAAATATGAATAATCAGGTGTATCAAACCTAATACAGACAAAAATCAAGTGAATGATGTGTAAGAATACATTCTAAAAATCAGACAGCCACTTAAAACCATGAGTAAGCTTTCAATCTATCTATCTATCTATCTCTATATCTGGTACCTATTCCCTCTGGGAGCTCAATCAATGGGGTGGCCACAGCCCAATAGTCTCCATAACTAGCAAACTTCATTGCCACTTCCGAGCCTTTAATGCCTCACCTTTAATAGACCACTGGCAGAGGGCAACTCTAGAGCCGTATTTCCAGAGGATCCTACCCAATGTTCCTACCAACTACAACTAATTCTACCTAATGTGCCTACCTATCATTCCTGCCTAATTTTCTAATCCTTCCAGAGTAAGTTTTGAGGGATGAAAAACCATTTTATCAGCAGAGGCAGAGCCCTGTGAACATGTGAGAACACCTGTGTGGTGGGAGCTTCAAACACTACTTTACTCTCAAAAAACAGTGTACAGTATCCATAAGTAATCAAACCTTTCTATATAGCATCAATGTTGAGTCCAGCATGCACATTTACAAGCACTCACTGAACTTTTATAAAAGTCCTGTAAACATTATAAAATGAAGTAACCCAAAGTGTGAAGATACTTCACTCCCAAACCCCATTCATTAATCATTCCCAGACATGTTCATGTACTACTTACCTCCAGCTGTGTTCCAGTGTCCTTAGCCCTGGAATTTTCCAACAAGGCTGTGAACTTTTCCACTGCGTCTCTGATAGACAGCTCCATATTTTCCATTTCCCGATGTACCACAGCAGCCATATCTTCTAATGCAGGGCTTTGGTCTTCACAAAGGGACACTAGTGAACAACAACTGCAGGGATATAAACGGTAATCTTGATGTAATCCAATAAAATGTTATATATCAAAAACTTAAGAGTTAACTGATTATAACATCTATTCTTTGCATATGCCTTGGTTGGTCAAGTAAACACATCTTTACAACTGTTTATCATTTGGAAACCAAAAGCTGGACCTGGCTGTTGTGGCATCATGAAAATCTACTGAAAAACAGCCTTATTACCACTGAAAATACCATTTGAAAATTTGGTTTCCAGAGGATCTGAAGTTCTTACAACTAATGTTTATAAAACCATGATTCTTGACACCAAAGAGGTCTTCAGCCTCCAAAACACTCAATTATATATCTGGCCCTTCCAGTTTATGTAGGCTAGAAACGAAGTTTTCCTATGTAATTCTTAATGTTTCTTAAACCTGGCAAGAAAAAGGAAAAAGAAAAAATTGATGAGAAATATATGAGATTCATAACTTAGGTTGGCAATAATTTCAGTCTAATTTAAATTAGTCAACTAAAACAATTCTCAATAAATATTTTACCTTTCAAACTGCTCTTTAACTGCCCGAACATCTGTCAAGTCTTCTTTAGTTTGAATCCTTTCCAAAGTATTACTAAATGCCCTGGCAAATTCCTCCAGAGCAGCAACAAGATCTGCAAAAATAATGTTTAGTACATGGCTCACTCTACCTTAGGTTTACAAATGAAAAAAAAAAATATACAGATTATGCACTATGATTATACAATACTTTTTCTGTCACTCATGGAAAGTAATAAAAAATACAAGACTAATAGTTATAAGAGAAAATTTTGATGATTATGATGGAAACAGACCACAAATTACTACAAAATAACACAAATTAAACCTTATTTTCCACATAAGGCTCTAGAAGTGACAAGACTTGGTGTAAAACTCTTCACTCATTTAACTGGGATGATAAGGGTACTTAAAGAAATAAATTCATGTTAATGTAAATTAGAAATGCAATGTTTTTCTCTCACTTATGAAGAAGTAGAAAAAGTCAAGACTCACGATTACATGAAAAACTTTATGAGACATTACAATGAGAGATACTACAGTATCTAAAAAAGATAGCAAAACATATCATAGTGTTGTTTTTCTGCAAGAAATTCTACAAAAGACTTGGTATAAAACTTCATACTAGTTTAACTGGAATGAAAGGATACAAATGAAAATGACAATAATACTCTCTCCAAGTTGCTGCTTATGCATTTAATGAAAATTAAGACAAATAAAGACTTTTGACATACACTTTTTCTAACTTTAAAAAGACTCCAAAATATAAACACATCTAACACATGATGCTGATAATTAGTTTGTTTATCACATGAGAAACATAAAATCCTATATAAAAGCAATTAACAACTCAACTCACTTTCTGCATGTTCAATATTTGGGCTTGCATGTGAGGTTGCTTTTGCATAAAGAAGGAAAGCAGCAATGTAATGTGCAGATGTAGTAACGCTGGTGATGAGATGTGGTGCTGAATGGAAGTTGTCTAAATATGATTCATACGAACTTGAAAGGTTCATCAAAGCATCCATTACCAATGTTTGGTAAGCCAAGGTGTACTCTGAAACAAAGATTCAAAATCAAGACAGCAAAAACATGGTGGCTGCTTCAATAGATTAATTCTACCTCAATTATTTTAGTATCAACTGATCTACAAATCCATTCAGCTCTTCTCCAAAACAAAGTGCCTACCACTGTAAATAGTTTTCCATGGTAACAAAAGAAGACAGCCTTGAATCGTTTGAATCTAGGAAGAGTCTATACTATTACAAAATGAGGAAGGCTTTAAACCAATATGTTTATTTCTAAAATCCTTTAATGTCTGTATATATTTGTAAATAGTAGTTGGTACAAAACCAACAAATAGGGAGGTACATTACCAGTACTACCTGCCTGGGTACCAGGATGGTTAGTGACATCTGCTTAGTG
>JAUTXX010250396.1:0-10230 GCA_032273605.1 Panulirus laevicauda | reverse complement strand
CCACATTACAGATAAGAGTATTGTTGTCGGCACCATCACAGTCGTCATCCAACCCGCTTGTTACGTCATCTACCCAGCACTTGGAAAGTACTAGCGTTTACGGCAGGAAGAGTTCCTGGAGAAGAATTCCTCTAATTTTAGATGACGAAATCTCAAACTAGCTATATCTCCTGTTATTCTCGCGGTCATCCCAAGCCAGAGAATGATTCGGTGTCGTTAATGACAACAAAGATTTACGTTTGAGAGGCTTTGTACCTCCCTCCGCACTGCTTCACAAAAAGGTTGGTTCATACGATGATGAGAAACAAACAGAAAAAAAAAGAATTAGTTTGAAGTGCTTCAACACCCATTGCGATACTTCATAGCGTCAGTGGCTCAGCGAGCCCCTGACACAACGAACTACTGGTCTTCGATAAACTCTGCGGAGTAAAGCATTAACGTATGGAATGTAAAACATCCATTCAAGTTCTAGGACACGTCTGTCATGGCACGACCTGTGAGATTGTTGAAGAACTGGCAGCCAAACTTCTTAGTATGAAGAGAACACTGATGATAAAAATCACTTGAAACTAAGTAAAACAAAACACAAAATCGACTGACTGCTAACACCGCCGACACCGCTGGCCTTCGGACTGAAATCCTTAGCAGGTAGTTTATCGCTTTCCAACTTCTTACGACTCTTGAGTCCCCTAAACATACTGTCGCACTCTTTTGAATTACATATTTAAGCAGGAGACCACAAGCTGAAAACGTTTTTCTTTCATGCTGAAGCAGTTATAATCCCATATAAACCTCCGTGGTGTACCGGTCAGCGTTGCTAACCTTGACGCATTCACGGAGCGCCCGGGGTCGAGTCTGCAGAGGTTCGAAACCTAGTCGCGGCCGCCGGATCACAATCAATCTAGCTGTTCATCCTTACTCAATAGCTGGTCGACAGAATGGATACCTGACTAACCATCAATTTGATCGGCAACCACATCTCCATTATAACTCGTACAGCACCAGGGGACGACTCTGGATGGTGCTATCGTACCCAGGGGTTGTATCTTCGTGCCGATGCTGAAGATTTTGAGAAAAACAAATTGTAGCCTGATCAAACATCTGGGAACCATTAGGGTTAATGTTGCTGACAAAAGGACGGGAATATTTCTTAACATTCAGCGTGACGTAGCACCATCTTGGCCAGCGATATTCTTACCCAGCGCGAGATCATTTCCTCCTGATAAGAAGTGATAGTGATCCTTCCTGAACGCGTTCGGTGCCAGGATCGAGGAGGCACTGTGGCCAGGGTGTGTAGCCCGACGGGGCGGAGCTACTGATTGAGCAGTCCAAACGTCATTAAATAAAAGTACCGTGGGTCACCCGTGATTCATATCTCCGCTGGCCGCTCGTTACGCGGGACAACCCACACCCGCTCTCCGTTACGTACCTCCTAACAAGACAGTGCTGATGCTAGAGTACCACACACAGCATTAACACTATAGAGAGAGAGAATTGACTTAATAAATTTACTGAAAAGCTTCGAAAATAACTACAGACCGTGTGGGTGTGGGTGTGTGTGTGTGTGAGTACCTGGTCGTGGGCAGTGCTGAGTGTGGTGTGACGGGACAGCCATTATTCAGGGCGAGGTGTGTGTGGCCGCGGTTGGTTGTTGTGGTGAAACGGGAAGTGTAGAGCCTCAGGATGCCACCTAATACGGACGACTCGAACACAGGTGGAGTGGCTGAACAGCCGCTTGATGCCTCCACGCTGATGCCTCAGGTCAAAGGTAGGGCTAGCCTGGATGAGCCAGACATTATATTATCATAGTTACATGTACTTGATTCTCCTCCTTACAGAGTTAAGTGTCAGGTAGGCAGTAGCGTCTCCCTAACAAGCTCATCCTCTCTCCTGCGCGTGTGACTTCCCAGTAACATTTGTCACGATGATTCGGAGTGGGCAGATCACTTTGAAGGTTCCCAGCTCCTGCACTTCCTCATCCCTCTAGAGGCGTCTCTCGTTGTCCCTGCATTTGGCGTGTCTTGCCGCTGACACTGGTTGACTATTATACAGGGATCATGATGAAGCACACCAGCCCTGCTACTGGTAACGTAACTTGTGGAACGCACCAGCCCTGTTACTGGTAACGTAACTTGTGGAACGCACCAGCCCAGATATTGGTAACGTAACTTTCTGACTGTCAAGCCAAGATCTTGATCATCGACTCTAAAGAGCCACAGTTCCTGTGACTAACCCTTTAAGCAAGACGGTACGACCCATGAGCCCGACGATAAGATTCTTCAGCATTACGGTACGACCCTTGGGTATGATGATACGGCCATCGTAAGGAGGAGTCGTGCCGTTGTGCCTAGGGACCGCATCTTTGTGCTCAAGGGACCTACCTGCTGCTTTGTTCTAGTGTCACATCGTAACATCCCAGGAGCTGGCTGCTTGTGTGCCTCCACCACCTAGGTAGACCACGCAATACTCGGCAAGCTGCTGCGTCGTATGATTAATGGTGTGGTCGTCCGCAACTCAAGAATGAGCCGTTTTGATAACTGTTTCTTTCCCCACACCTCGAGGCTTTGGAACTGTGTACCTTCTCATGCCTTTCCTAATAACTATGACCTGGAACATTTTAAAAAACAGGTTTTTCACATCCTACAAAATTCATAAATACTTTCCCTTGTCGTTTCTATTCCACTTTCATAATACTCTGTATTTCAATTAAGGTCCGACCTTGATGTGGCCATATGTCTGTGACTGTAGCCTTCAACATATAAGAAAATGTTCAAGGGGTACTTAAGGGTACGAGTCTTATTTTTCTCCTGATTTTTTTAAAAGCCAGGTAAAGGTGAACGACTCGCGAAGAGGAGGTTCACGCTACATCTGAGATCACGAAAAAAAAAAGAGGTGCTGATTTGTCTGGGAAGTTGTGATGAACAGGCTGGGAGGGTTGTGTTAA
Source organism: Panulirus laevicauda (assembly GCA_032273605.1). Lineage (NCBI taxonomy): Eukaryota > Metazoa > Arthropoda > Malacostraca > Decapoda > Palinuridae > Panulirus > Panulirus laevicauda. The sequence continues at coordinate 7,286 of JAUTXX010250396.1, read as the reverse complement.
ACAGGTTGGGGAAGTTGTGTTAAACAGGTTGGGGAGGTTGTGAAGAACAGGCTGTGGGGGTTGTGTTGATTAGGTTGGAGAAATAATGGTGAGCAGGTTGTGGAGGTTATGTTGAACAGGTGTGTGTGTGTGTATGTGGGGGGGGGGGGGGGGGATCCGGGGTTATGTATATGTAGAAAATATGAATATTTAGTGTCTATCTGTTGGCACCAGTGGGAAGGGTACATGATCTATGTAGGAGACGGCATCGTGCCCGGGTTATCCTGATAATAACCAGTGGCAGGTGGTTTTAAGGGACGGGCTGTGGTTGCCAGCTGCACGTGTCTGGCTGCTCACGTGTAGCCGCCGCCGCCATGTGCTCGTCACCGCTGGTCTGGTTGAGGTTCGCGTGAGGCTAGCTGGTTGCTGCCTCCCGCCCGGACGTTGCTACCCTCGTGTTCTCACATGTTACGGCAAATATACTGCTGACCACCTTCACCGCCGCCCCCCTCCCTTCCTTACCCCATGTGTTGCTAACTGGCCTCCCACGCCCCGTGTTGTTCCCTGTCTGTGAGTATGGGGAGGGAAGTGTACGGTGTACAGCACTCGTTAATGCAGTTTTCTAATGGTGGTAGCACGTACTTCCTCCTGGCTCAGGGTGTCCCAAGGATACAAGACTGTCCCTGAAGGAATGCTTCCTCACGTCCCTCCGTTCACCGCTCTCATTTAACATCCAGTTGCGTCTCACGACTCCCTCAGTGCATCACTGGACTATCATTACGACCTCTGAGGAACTAACGTCAAGTTCTTGTCTCCTCTTATTCTTATGTCTTCCGAAGTGAGCAGATCGAAGGGCCTTCCTCTTCTCTTCGCGTCTCATTCGACTAAGGACTGGAATGATTCCCGAGGCACTATGGACCCTCTCCAGCAGCTCAGTGTACCTCCTGTGCTGAGGAAACAAGACTTTTTTAACACAGTTCACCTTAGAGAGATTATGCGTCAAGTATATGTACTTAAACTTCATGTTGGTCATGTACCTAAAGGCAATTTTATCATCAAACAATATAGTTTGCTTCCCTCAAGATCCTTCTCACATGAGCTTGTGACATTTGCGGCGTGATGTCAGCATTGTAGCCAAACTCCGGCCCTAGATGGATACGATCGTGTACAACACTGTAAAGTGAAACGTTAGATGGAAACCCTTCCCTCAGCTGTACCTTCCACGTAGAACACGCTCTTCGCTGGACCCTTTCTCTTAACTAAAACCTGCGATTCCCTCTGAGATTTTCAATTCAAGAAATCATATACTTCACCGGCCTCACAAACACAGCCAACCTTCGTCGCATGTTGCTAGCCACTTGCAGACAGAAAGGAGATCGTGTGTGTTGATACGGAGGGTGTAGGATGGTGCCCTGCATCTCTTCAACACTAAGTCAGGAGGGTAGTACTTCCCTTGGCGGCTGCTGTCTGCAACTTCCTGCTTATCTTCACATTCGCACGACCTACTGATTGAACATTCAATCCCACAGGCCTTCACACTCCCATCATCTCACACCTAGAGGCCCTCACATGCCCACGTCCACACTCCCGGAGGGCCTTATATGCCCACGCCGCCACACTCAGACGTCCTGACACCCTGAGACACCACCACCCACGCCCTACATTCCTGTGTACTTACATCCGCCGTCCCTCAACTCCCCACGCCTCTGTACCCATTACTCTCATCCTTTACGCTCCCTCACTCCCTCACCTTCCTTCCACTCTCTCATACCTCACGTCTTAACCATGACACTCCCTACACGCAACCTCAACTTTTTTTCTTACATGTTAGCCGTCAAGGTACGAACAACAACATACCTCAGTCGTGGCCATCTCCGTTGAAAGGAAAATTAATGGTATGGTGGAAAGAATGAGTGAAATAAATTTGTGCTTCTCGGGTTTTTCTAAACCTGACTATTAAAGGAGGAAAGATTGTGGTAAGAGAGAGTTGACAGACGTAAGATAAAACATAAAGGTCACTCCTCATGTGGGTGGTCTCTATTCAAAAACTATGGGAAGCAGCAACAGTCGCATGCTGCGGGTTCAGGCCTTTGTTGGTGACGTACTCGCATTTAGCTGATAAGGGAGGAAGAGCCACCCCAGATATGAGAGCAGCACTCGTTATTCGAATGAATAAGCCTTGCAGGGCTGTAGGTGTGTAGTAACTGTTAACAAGAAGACAAATTCTGCAACCAAGCATCACCTCCAGCTTTTAAGCGATTTTTGTGATGAATATTGTGATTGGTTTCCAAGATATAGTGGAGGATATGGTTATGCCAAACATATCTGTTTTATTGTCTGGATGAATTGTGTATTTTGATATTTAACAGGAAACAGACGAGAGAAGGATATTAATGAGTTACGTGTCTGAGGTGCTGAAGCTGAATAGGTGACCGTCTAACCCACTCCAAGATGCTGTGTGTGAACAGCGTTGGTGACCAGTAGCTCACATGAGAATGTAAGGACGCCTCTCTCAGGAGAATGTCTATTGCGTTTGCTTCTGTTGGGACAGATCTGGGTACTTATCACTTTCATGATGACAAATTTACGTATTCTTGTCCTTCGATGAGATAACTGTCTTCATTTTCTAGGAAATAGATTTATTTTTATCTCAGCTATGGGAACAACTTGTCTTCGTCCCATTTCCAGACAGATTTGTATTTGTCTTTCTTCGTTTCTCTCGTTTCTCTAGAGACATATATATCTCAGGGTCACTTCCTTAGGAATGAAATCTGTGTCACTCCTGTTGGGGAAACATGTTTTGATGACTTCTTAGGGGAAATTTTTCTTCGGTTCTGTAGCAGCTGATCATCAACATCTTTGCCCTGGATACTGGGTAAATATGTGTCTTCAAGTGACGTCATTCATTATTATTATGTGGTTAGGATAAACGTGTTCATCACATCCTCTGGATGAAGATGATGATCGTACAGACGGCTGTGATGGCGCAACCAATTCTAGTGGCCTCACTGGCGCCGTCCGTGCCAGCGTTCAAGCTGTGTGTTGTCACAGTGTTACTCACCGGCCGTTGAAATTTGAACCAAATATGTAAATTTTTTACACTAAGGTCTGGGACTGTTGTAGGATTGCGTAACGCTGTGCACAGACCACAGTACTTATCATGGACGCTAACCGTGAGCCTGCAGCAGACGGAACCATCCCCCTTACCCAAGGGGCCAGCCTGGTTAACATCCGTACGGCAGTACTTAGGAAAGATAGTCTGTGGCAAGATTACCAGCAGGGGGACTGTTATTACTATCCTGTATCCGTAGTTTACAGACAGGGATGGAATAGTGAAGCAGACGGAGTCACAAGGAACATTTCAGAACATGTGGCGGAGTAAGTCCAGGACGGGAGCCGGACAGCCCGACACCCGCAGCACAAACTTGGTCACGAGAGAAAGTGAGTGATCAAGGTAGGGTCAGGGGAGGCGTCGTGACGCAACCCGAGGTCACAGCCACCAGATCAACACAACACATGAACCATTCACATGAGATATATCCTAATGAGTGGAGTTCTCGCCCAGTGTGGGTAGATGTGTGGCTGAGGACCCGCAGCCAACACCCACGTGACACTCATCACCAGAGACACACTAGGGCCTCACTAAGCTATTCTCAACGCCAGACATTGATAAAAGATTTTCAGTGATAAACCTTAAACATGTGCGATTAGTATATGAGTTTGTGTGTTACGGCGAGGGAGTTTTACAGTCGTGTTGCCCATCTCTTTAAGTCTGTATAGAAATACTATGTATTTACTCCTGGGTATACACATGCAACACACACATCAACCTGAGCCAAGTGTGTATGTGTCTTTATGATTAATAGTCATTTTTTTACGTAATTATGATAGACATCAGTGTAGGTGGAACACTCTTATTGGTGGCTTTGGCTCGAGGCAACTTGTAGTTCTTGGCAAATTTCCTTTGAAACTATTCGACGGATGGAAGTCCCTTTCCCCCCTCCCTCATGCATAATGGCGGGGTTTCGTAATATGTTTAAGATAATTTGAAAACTTGTGATGTCTGACGACTTGAAGCATCTGTTGCGTGGCCTAGTGCACCTGTTGGCGGAAGGGAAGGAGTTGGCACGCTGGTTGTGTTGTGGATAACAAACAACACCAGAAACTTGTGGTTCATTCATGTCCTGTCCTCTGGCAAGTCTCCAACACCTGCTATATAGTCACGGTCCCTCCCTTCACACACCACCCAGAGGCCAAGATTGACGATCTTCGCACACAGATACCTTGGCGGTACAGCTGTATCCTCGCCGAGGGAACTCCAGCCCTGCCTAGCGGCCCGCGGGGAAGATCCGGAGTGATGGGAAAAAATGAATTATTTTTATTCAGTATTGAGGCTGAAGGCTGCGCCACTCCATTCATCCGTCGACGTCAGTCTTTTGACGTCAGCAGTGGGTTTTTGAGATAGCCCGGGACGATGTCCCGGAAGCTGATAATGTCGACTGTGCGTCAGCAACAGTGGAGGGATGTATCACAGTGACTGGTGTCATGCCCGGGGATGATGGAGCAGTGTGTCACACTGACTGGTGTCATAGAATTTTTCAGTTTGTGTGTAAAAATGCCAACCACAGACAGCGGTGGTGCAGCTGCAACTGGTCAGTGATGGTGCAGCACGAAACAAATATCAGGTTGTGGAGTGCAGGCTGGGGTGAGCCGTTGGCCATGAGACGTATCTGGTCATACCAGGGTCGTCTACAGCCAAGCCACCATCGAGGTACACTCCTCTCGACGTACTGTCTCGCGGTACATTCTCTGGTGATCTCTTACGGTGGCCTCTTAAGGTGGACGAGTGAAAATTGTGAACATGAAATGGGAATGTAAGACCTGTAGCAGCTCAACCAAATTACTCACATTTGAAATGTAAACATCACCACCATGCAGTAGGTTGTTCCCTTCCCTGGACTTGCATGGGAAGTTCATTTGCATCCCGGTTGCCGTCTGCGCCAGGTGCCTCACCAGATATAACCAGTTTCTCCAAAGGGTTCTTTATCCCAGCCACCAACACGATCTCTACCGCTCATACTGAGCTATTTTTGCTCTTGGCTTACGTATAGTCCCGTCTGACATGCACGAGAGGCCATGATAGTCGGTATCGCTAGGGGCTGCGGGGAAGGTAGGCTAGACATTATTCTCGATGCACACGGAGCGTCTTATGTCGCGCGGAAGTCTGTGTTGGGTTGGGATCATGAGACTTGTAGCATCAGTGAGGCACAGGGAGGAGGGTGGTCACACCACAAAAAGACTAGTGAGGCACAAACAGGAGAGTGGCACATCTTGTCTAGAGAGACGGATGATTGGCCTTACTTTCCTGGCTATACCACCTGTGTCCCCTCACCTGGGGCATAGCCAGTAAAGACTGCTGTGTCACACCCGTCACTTCCCTCTTCTCTGTAATTATGTGGAAGCTATGCTGTTCACGTCCCGACTCCATCGTGTCATAGCATCCGTAGGAGTCGTCAAGCAAACTTGATAAGAGGACTAATGTGTTGTTCCGACTTGCCGCGTTCCTCCATGGAGCAGGAGTCCATAAATAGATCAGTATTATAGGCTGGACGTCGATGGCAACAAAAAGTGGTGGGACGGGTGTGTGGAGTCCAGTTATGTAGCAGAGCCGGAGTCTCAACCCCCCTCCCTCCCTCCCTCCCTCCCTCTCTTTTTCTCCGTCCCGACCCTGGGAGGGTTAGAGGGAGAGCAGCTATCACTATCCATTCCTTGCGAGGGTTAGGGGAGAGGAACTCTCTCTGTGACTTTTGGAAAAGCAGGGAAGGGCCAGTTCTCACCGCCATGGCCCTGGGAGAGTGGGGGAGGAGCCGCTCTCACCGGCCTGGACCCCGCCTTGGTATTTCCCTAACGGGACTCCCTCCCTCCTTCACTGTTCCGTAGACATCATGTCACTAATCATCATTATCACTACAGCCTCACCCCGCTCATCTACCTCACATCTTTCAAAGCTGTTCTCATCGTTTGCATCACTGTTGTCACAACACTCACATCACCTTCGCCTCCATCCTACACTAGACTCACTGTCATCACAACCCTCATGATCTTCACAACTCTCACCGATCCTAAGAACCTCCAGACTAAACACACCATGACTACCTTTCCTTTTCTTCGTGATGATACAAATTGCGACCCTCGGAGCCTTCTACTGCACGGTAGACTGCAGCTTGAGACAGACAGACAGACAGTGCGAGAAGGGATGGACACATAGGCAGAGTTGTATATACGCCCCTCTACTGCGTCGTCGCGAGGCGGGAGGTTTGATGGGCTGCAGAAACTGTGCTGCCTGTAACTGGTGACATCAAGTTACTTGAGTAATTTCTCTTTTGTTGAACACACACACACACACACACACACACACACACACACACACACACACACACACAGATAACCATTTTTGTCCATCTTGCCCTTGCCTGTTGCTTATAGATGAATATGAAGATATTGTTTCGGTTTGTGTTCTCGAGTGCAGTCTACTTGCATCCCAGCCTCTATGACTTGACCTGCGGTTTCCGTTTTGCTGCTGCATGCATTAGCTTCAGTTAGTTGACCAGCCACCTGAGAATTGATCGTTGTAATACCTTACAGCGAAACTTGGAAAATCCTTTCCTTCTTTTGTCTTTCCCTCGTCTTATAACCTTCCTACCTGGAAGGGGTCAAGTCTACAAACACCTGAGGAGCTCTGATTAATTGCCTCAGTTACGTTTTCCTCTCATACTTGTTATCTTACCTTTCACTCGAAATGGCCATGACAGGTGCATGGTTTGGCTAGTGTCATATCGGCCTCTATTAAAGTCACGAAATGTGAACTTAAAAAAAGTGATAATCATACATTTAAGTCTTACAGACTTGGGAAATTAACAGACAACATTAAATCCATCCGTCTGTGTGCGTATTACAAAATTTAACGTTGGCACGGACGGGTGGGCGTTGCCTGTACGTACGACTGACGTCATGTGGTGGCGCCAATGTTTCCTACGCCTTACACCACACCACTGACCCCCCCTCCCCATACACACTTTAAGACTATAGGCTACAGGACGGCTCCAGACTCACGTAGGCGACCCCTTGACCCTCCCTCCCTTCCACAGGTGTTAACCTTTAACAAGAATAATGAAAATCAACTCGAACATTTTCTTTATATTCTGATAACCACGAGGAAAAATGAAACACGCCATTTGGTAAACGACCAAATGGCGTCCTAGCTTCGTCTGTTCGATGTATATCCAGTGACTTACATTTCTCTCTTG
>JAUTXX010250175.1:4234-14416 GCA_032273605.1 Panulirus laevicauda | reverse complement strand
ACAGTTAATCGATCAAAGCTTTCTCTAATGTGGGTGAAACCTGACTTGTTGCGACAGAATCGTCTAAATTTTGCTTCCACTGTTTAGTTTCGATGATTCTGACATGATGCTTAGGCCTAACTAAATTTGTGAAGTTCATATGGGACAGTGTTGCGATGGCTATCCTGGGCTAGACTCAAGGTCGGCGTGTTAGTAGTACTTGCCACAGACGTACACCACAGTGCATATTCACACTTTTCAGTCATCTGTTCTCTTTATGGTAACAGTTATGTGCAAATGACGTTTTTCGATCTCTTGTAATTACAAAATTGTGTCTGAGATATACTAATGAAATGCGAGATCTCAGTATTGACTCAGTTTTGTTCAATAAAAAATTGTGCATTCGGAGAGTGGCAACTTCTTGGAATATGGTGTTGCCTTCCTGTAGTCAACAAAAAGTCGTCGACCACAACGACCCGGAAGAATCCGTGTGGGTTTGGCCTGTTCCAGTATTTGGGAAGTAGTGTTTAGGTTGTTATCTTTACCGCACCCTTTTGCAGAATTTGAATCACCATTTAGCACGGTGCGCAATGGGATTGGTTACACTCGCTGTTCTGAAGCATGATAAAAAAATGATGTGATTGTTAAGTTGGTCAGTTTTGGTGGGTTTAACGATCGTATTTTACATAAGAAACTGTCGCATCAACAAGGAATGAGAGGATCATGAATGGTACTTTCTGTGGCTGATCACCGTACGTACAGCTCTTTACGTGTGCCTGAGTGAAAACGAGTAGGCCCACCCTTATGGTTCAGAATGGATCATTCAGATTTCTCAGCAGTTGGTCTCCACCGTAGTTGATGAAACCTTAAAACTTTATTTGGATCTTATCAGAGATCGAACATATGTAGTATTGTGATAGACAGTTCTCCACAAGTTTTGTTATAACTTTTTTGTAAGGAAATTAATGAGTTTAGTTAATAATTACCGAATTGCCATATTACCTAAAACTTCTTTGTAAAGGTTGACGTTTAACTATTTTAGGTACTTCTTTTTCTCTCTCCAAATAGGCAGACAACTTTGTGTAGTGATCATAGTATGATTTTAGTGTGGGGTGGTGGGCATGGCGAGGGCACTGGCCACACCCAGCTCAGCTAAGGTGACTTTGAACATCTTCACCCGGCAACCGGCTGACAAACATAGCCACAACAGATATTCACAATATATCGCCCTCTTCCGACCACCATTGGCCAAGCTCATTATTTCTCTTGTAGGTTATTTTTAAAATTTAATCGATTATCACTCCATTCTAGTCGCCGAATGACATTATTTACTTTTACCTCGTATGTACTTTAATTTCTTAATTCTGGGAAAAGAAGTTTAGTAAAGCGGGACTTTACAAAATGAACGAAATGCGTTCAAGTTCTTGAAGTCGCTTACTAGTCGAACCGGACTGGTGGAGCTTGACTCTGTATGCCTCAGTGAGGGTAGTTGGTTTGGAAACTCAGCAGGATGGTACACGAGATTTAGGGAACATCGCATTGCACGCTCCGTAGAATAATAAGGAATTAGGAAACGTTTCCAGGTTACTCGTTCCAATGAAATTCTTTGAAGCATTATGGTGCTGGTTGCTGGTTATTTTGAGGTAGGTGTGTTGGAGGAATATATGCATCATTTGTGTTGTGGAAATTAACCGTCGAAGTGAGTAGAAAAATGATGCATTTTATGGATAGTGTTCCTAGTAACCTAATCCTCATATGTTGTGTTAACATTGGTTGCTCATATCTATCGCTAATGTTTACTGCGTGGATATTTACCAGGTTACCGTTATCAGTGCATTGTATGGAATGCCCACAGTATGTGAGTGGTCATTATTTTTCAGTGCATTCCTCCCAGGATAACTTGAGCAATTATTGTGGATTTAGTCGAAACTTTAAAAACTGCCCACAGCGAGTTTTGTCACCATGTACATTGTGGATAGGTGAGGTGTAAGTCTTTAGGTATACCCATCGCTCTGATTAACAGTTACGTTTTCGCTGATATAGCCCTGGCAACTTATTCTCACGCTCGACATTGTAGAGCAATTTTCACAGTATCCTGACTGTTTCGTTTACTGTGTTTTGGGATCGAAAGGCTTTGGTATCTCTTCACTCTAGTCACATTGGTGTTTACGGAAATCATTGTCGACTGACAATATTTGCACCTTCTTAGTTGCACGATAAGTGTACGGGTTTTCCACTGTTTTTTTTTAATATTATTGTCTTTCTGTTCCTCCCACAAATCGTAAATTTATGTTCTCATCCATTATCACAAACATCATCGGTAGGACTCAGTGATGAGGTGCTTGAATTCAGTTGCCTTTATTAGTACCCGTTGAATATGGTTCCTCCATTTGTCAGTGTTTAGTAATTAATAACCATGAAGATTATCTCTTCCTAGCTCGGATAAATATAGTAATGACGTACGCGGCCGTTGTCAGGCACACATCCTTTAGTTGTCCCCTGCAACAGCAAGACTGAGTGCAGAGACTAGGCACCGCTCCCAACAACTCTCCTTGGACACGCACTGTTTCGTTCCTGCAGTAGTTACTTTGTCGCGTTCTAGATGTTGTTATAATATACCTTTTCTAAGAGCATTGTGTTGTTTTCCTTGTCAAGATTGCTTTGTGGATACATTGTTGACTCTCTCCCGTGTTGATAGGTTTTCATTCGTCTTCAGTAACATTATTGGTTCTTTCCGTGGTCACATTGATACGCTGGTACAGAAGTCACATATTCCGTGGTCACATACATGTCTCGTGTCCACGTACCCGAAGAAACTTCACGGGGAAGAGATGTCTAAGACCTGTTGCTTGTGTAATGGTCTTTCTCAATATATTGATTCATTCACTGCTGACGTTTAGCAACAAAATTATCACATTTCAGTCATTCAGAAAAAAATAAACTCTGAACTTCGCAATTTGTACTGTTGATGAAGTTAAGCTCTGTTGACAAATATGAGTTGCCCGGTGGCTGGAAGGGTGTTGTACCACCACAAGGAGGTAGATGGTACAGGAACACAAACATTACTCCTAGGAAATAGGAACGCAGGTATGTACTCAAAGACAATCCATGGTGAGGGTCGGGAGGGACGAAGCATATCTCTGAGGTGGAGTGGGGGATGAACTGTTAACCTTGTGTCTTTTACTCGTTTAAGGTACTTTTGTCTTTCATTGGATACGACAATATATATCGAAGTTATCGTAAGAATTTAGTTAACACATATTTTGGCAGGAATCAGTAGTTCATGGGAAAGAATTTGGTATTATCCGGTGCAGGGTTGGCTTGGGGCAGTGTCCGCCATCAAGGTCGGGCCAAGCGAGGGGGTATAGGGTGCCATGACTTGGCCAGAGCAAATGAATCGAGCAGCGCGCGCCAGTCTTCTTGTAAATACAGGTCTCGTAAGTTATTGGATACTCTGCTGTCCGTTACTATTCTGTATACCGTGAGATAATTTATGTTGGATTATGTTTAGTTTATAGTACCCTCAGCGGTATTGGTCATATATGTTTTTAAAACTGGTAAAATTTGCAGTGAAACTGCGTTTTTTTATTTAGTGTACATTTCAGTTAATACTTTGAAATGACTTTTTTGTAATACGGAGTCACAATAGATATGCTTTCCGATAAGACAATTAAACGATATGATGTAAAAGCCAATCACGCAAGATGTTCCCAATGTTTTTACAGATTCAGTATAAGTGGTAGTTGTGAACAGAGAAACACTGCAACCCATCTTTATATTGTCTTAATCTTCTCTCGCGATATATTTCCTTTCGTTCGTTTCATATTTTTTCGCCCCTTTCCTGCGTTTTCTAGGTAGTGCCAGGAACAGACGAATAAAGGCCTCATTTTCTCTCATACATTCTCTAGCCTTCATGTGTGAATCACCGAAACCACATCCCTATATCCACAATCAGGCCCCACAGACCCATCCATGGCTGCATTGATTCAGTCTAGACAGTGCGTCGCCCCCTTTATATCACACTGCTCCATTTCACCGTATCCCTTGCACACCTTTCACCCTCATGCTTGCTTTTTCGTATGCAGAAGTGTACTTGTACACTTTTGGAAAGTACTTTTAGTAAAGGTTGATTTTCTTGTGAAGAATACTCGTGCGGCGAATTGCCACATGTATTTTTGAGAGACGTGTATATCAGATGTGGAGAAATTAGCGTATATTGATCAGTTTGTTGTGGAACGTATATATACTTTTAGTAAAATACAGAATACTAACAGGTTATGGTTTGTACTCCTACTCGAAACCAACTAGGCATGAAAGATAAGGGAAAATGTTGGTTGAAAAAAGTAGAGAAAACAAAGAAAATATAATCCTTGAAAACCGTGCCTTTTTTGCCTTAGGGCCAAACATATACTTTCTTTTCCATATAATTTTAGAAATATATGATCAGGATAATGTTTCTTTGTTGTTCCGGCTGTACGTAAACTGCGTTCAAAGGAAGACTATTTTGATCGTATTCATATGAAATCTCAGAAATTATTTATTTTCTTATTTTTCGGGAACTAAGAAATAATAATAATATAAATTAGATTAATTTCGCAAACCTTCAGGTGAGAACGCACCTAATTACTTTTGAACGTCCGCTTGTTTACAAATGTTGCAACAAGTGAACAGAGTGGAATATGTGTATATCAACTTTTAATTTGGAAACACGGCAAATCATGGTTTCATGGGTAAGCTAGATGTGTTTTTCTTATGTTCAGTTTTTTCTTAGATAACAAATACCATATTTCCCAGCCAGAATACACGTGCTGCTTATCTGATACCTAAGTTCACCATAACTCCTCTCATTAGGGATCAAGATAGTTCCTTAATAAGAGTAACACATTATTCCCTCTTACATTTTTGGCATTATGCAATCAGTACACATCATGGCTGTGACTACATACCATGTTTGAGGAACTCCTAAAACAGTCTCGAGTCTAAACAAAGACGTGATTGGATACTGGGCAGATATATTTTCCACATCTACCATATCTTTAATGAAATACTTTAACGTCCAGCCCCACACTGAACATGAGTGAGGTTTTGGCCCGTGGCCCAGCGGGGCGGGAAGCTGGTGGGTCAGGAGCAGGTGCAGAAAGGGCAACTTCGAAGCTGGGGAAGGTGGCAAGGTCCCGTGGGTCCCGGCCAGTCAGTGGCCTCTATGAAGCGCAGATAGCAGAGAAGTCCAAGGAACCACCATTGCAACGAGGCTACAGTTATGGTTCTGCGCGTGACCAGGATGATGACAATAAGGAGTGGAACACTTCATTCAGGTGTCTCACTTGGATGGGGCCAGCTTGTGCTGCATGTGGTGGTCAGCTTAATCTACACCACAGCCAAGCACATTCATGTGCAGATAATTGTTGCTGTTATAGTAACTGCTATTATAGTGTTGCAGCTGGTTTTTACTTTGCATAACCTTCACTGACAAAAACCTTTAGCATCCTTATTAAGATGATTTATGCAGATAATCTACATGTAAAAGATATTTGATCATATTATTAGCTAATGATTACTCATTACCTGCTTTAGTATTGTTTACCAATTTTTTCAAACGTCTTTTTTTTTTCATAATATACCCAACTTACCAAGTTTGTGTCTTTGAATACATCATAGTTCACAAAGGTTTATATGCTGTTTTGATAGTATGCTCTTACTGTGATGATTTTTAACCCATATTGGTTTTGCAGTGCTCTTTTTTGGTTCTTACTAATTCATGTGTAGTCCAGTTGGAAAATTGTGTAATGTGAATGTGACTGTATCTTACACCTGGCTGTTCTCTCATTTAGATTCATTATAAGCTTAACTGGTTGTTCTTTTACCCTTGCAGTCCAGCCATATGACCATCCTTTTCCGTCAGCTTTTTATCAGATTCATGATAAAATGTGTGTATTTCAGAACTTTATCTTAAGTTTATCAGTACTTTACATTTTATTTGATTTTAGCTTTTGTTTGGCGTAACTACAAAGTGTAGTCTTAATTGTTTTGATAAACTTAATACTCTTTAATTACAGTGTATACTGGCCCACAGCTAACATATTAAGCAACAGAGTACCAGATAATAACCCCCAATTCTTCAGCTTACATATGCTGACTCTGATCGGCTGCTCCTTATCCACAGGAAGTTGGCTAACTTCTTCAAGATGGGTGTGCAAGATGGAGCAGGAGTTGTTACACGGGAGCCTCAGGCCCAGGTGTACAGCTCAGCTCCTGTTACCAGCTCCATTAACAGCACCAGTGACTCTGATGCCAAAGTGAGGGACAGTGCTAGAAATGAGACATTCTTTTGAACTCACATATTGTTAAAAGATGATGTGGATTGAACTAAATTTTTCATCACAAGGGAAGATATTTTATATGGAATAATGTTAAGGCTATAATGCACTTGCAATTTTAACTTTCACTTTATTATAAGGAATTTAACAGTTTCACCCTTCTTTGCATTTGAATCTAGGGAACCAGCATATCTAAGGTGAGCTCTGGAGCAGGAATGGGTTTTACTCTGCAGCAGCCACAGGTTCGAGTGCTCACACTAAATCATGAAGACCATCTTGATTCAACTCTCTTTCGCCTACAAAAGGGTAAATTATTTTTGTGCTTTTAACTCATTTTAATTTTCACAATGTACTTATTTGATACTATTTAATTATCTTTGAAATTTTAACTTAATTAGAAGAGCCTTTGCTGTTTCTGAACTGTTGCTTGCAGTTTGATGGACAGAAATACAGCAACCTTGCCTATGATCTCAATGAAATACTGAGTTATGGTGTTTAGTTATTAATCAATACATTAACCTTGATAGAGATTGAATTACTGTGGTTTAGTTATTTAATCAGTACAGTGACCTTGCATTTAACTTTAAAGTTGCAGTAATCCTTAACTATTTCAAGACTAGAACAGTGACTTGTATATTTTGAGAAAATGCAGAATAGAGTTAGCAGAATGTTAGACAAGGGACCACTTCAGCTGGCCTTTAAAACTTGTCATGAAAAATTTTCAACTTTTTCATTTAGGTAAACACTTGAGAGAGAGAGAGAGAGAGAGAGAGAGAGAGAGAGAGAGAGAGAGCTTGTTAAGTTCATGTAAAAAGCCACACAGTAATAGATGGGCTTAAAACCACTTGTTAAGTTTGCAAAACTGAGAGCATTATTTTACTTGCTGTAGCCTCGTTTAGGATGCCATCATTTTTGTATGAGAAAAGGTAACCCTGTCTGGTCATTTTTATTGAAAAAATTGCTAAATTTGGGCATACCTGTTTCACTTTCATATGAAGATGAGATTAAAATGGTTATGGATAATGAAGATGAAATACCATAGACTGGTCTTCCCATCACACCCAGAGTAGCACAAAGATGGGTTGATGAATACTGCATTATGAAAAATAATCTGAAAGAAGAAGTGCCCATTGACAAGCATAGTGAAATAGTGACACATCAGTAAAATAATAGTATGATGGGGATAATCAGATATAGGTTTAGAAATTTTGTTGCAGGTTAGGAGGTAAATGAAATTAATTCGTAAGATTCTGTGTCCAGTAATAACCTTTAATGGGCATACAGTTTTCTAATTTTCAAAATAACAACATTGTCATTTTCTGAGTAGTACATGTCTAGCTAATATAATTTCTTAGTTTATTACATGAAAGTCCCATTTGGTAAGATTACTATGTTGAAATTTTTAATGAAATAGTTCATAAATAATTTGATAGTAATCAAGTTTCACATATATTCCATCATATTTATTACTAAACCTTTTTATTAAGTTCAGTTTCTTTCCATAGGATGGGTTTTACAGTTGCGTCCAGGCCCATCACTGTTGGGAAAGGCTGTGAGTGTGTTCACCAACCACCCTGAAGATATTGAAGAGGGCTTCACTCGTACCCGTTATAGACGCCTTCAGTGGAAGAGTGACTCACGCAATAAGGGTGATGATACAGCACTGTATGTTGAAGTCATTATCATAATGGCTGGATCCTTCCATTACTACTTCACCTATGAAGATGGGTATGGTCTTATTTTATTTGCATTTAATTATATGGTTTTGAAATATTTTGCATAGATATATTATATAAGCTTTAATATTTCAGTGAATCAGTATTCACTATCTTATCCCATACTGCCATATAAGATGTCTTAATCAGTTTCGGGTATATAGCCATTTCATCGCATATTTCTAAACATTTCTATATGCAAGCACTTGACCACATACTTCCTCAGTCTGTCTTACCTCTCTCTTGGTCTTTCTCCTCTTTTTTATGTATACTAGTCCACCTTTCCATGTGTGTACTAGTCATCCTTTACGTATGTGTATTAGTCTCCCTTTCCACTCTACACTTTCCCGTTGCCTGACATTATATTTTTAGAAGAACAGATTTTCTGATTCCTTATCCCAGTATTAGGATATGCAGTGACACAGTGGATATTTATTTATTTTTTTTTCATTTCCCATATACTGCTGCACGCAAACATATCAGAGTTGGTTGAAATATGTCTTGCAAGAAACTGCCTTACCTGTGCACTGATTTAAGTGTTAGAACAGTCAGAGTCCTGGTGATATGCTTTTCATGACACACTTTCAGATTCTGTAACACCTGTTCTATCTTTCTTAAAAGTAAAATTCCCTGCCTTTCCAGTCCCTCACCTTTTAATTGAATCTCTCATATGGACTCCTTTATATCAGATATCACGACCTTTTCCTTGTTTGCACTGAGGTTGAGAATTGTCTCTGATGCATTTCCAAGTACCTAAAGTGTGTATATCTTGTTCATCTATCTCACTTATTGACAGTGTTTGCATTCATCATTTCCTTCCATTCCCTTATATCTTTTTCCAGTCTTACTCCTGTACTTGAAGGCTTTTCTTTCTGTTAGTTAAAGACATTCCATAGTATGTTTCTGTTAGCTTTGTCTATTTGCTTTGTCCAAGTTAATAATTGTTTGTTTTTCTATATACTCATGTGTAGTTCGAGATTTCAAGACCAAATTTTTAGCCAAAAAATTAGGGGGTTGACCTCTGCATGGGTAATGGTTTTGTTAGGTTGAAATCCATGCATGATGGGAAGGTCTAGGAGCAGCTTTTAGCTTCAGACATGAAAATTGTTTACCAGTTACTGCTAGTACAATAGAAACATAAATTAAAAATATGTACCAATTAGTAATTAAAAGTACTGTAACATTATATTATACACAGACTTGACATATTTCTGGAAAATAAGAAGTAAGACAATAAGATTAGAAAAATTTCAACGTATGGTAATATTAAAGGCCAATGCAAAGGCAAAGCTTCTCTTACCAGGGCTCTACCATATCAGCTAGATGGTCTGTGTTTTTTAAGTCGTTTTCAGGTAAACAGCTGTTACATCAAAAGTATATTTTATCTTAACTGTGCCTGAATGAAGTGATTCTCAAAAATATATAGTAGTTTTGCTGAAACATGATGTATTTCTGTGTAAAATAGGATATGATACAGAATGAAAACAAAAGACTTTACCAAACCTTCTGATGTTCAAGATATGTTACTTGCTTTTTAATTTTGTTAAAATACTGTTATATTGCAATGATATTCAATTCATACTGTGCTTGATATGGTACATTCATGGAAATGTAATATTTTTTGAAATCATGTACGTTTTACTGTGGAAAGTGGGTTAAAATCATGACAAAAACAATTGGCTTTCACTTTCATTCGTTGTTCTAAAGAGTTTTTGGATGTTGCTGTAATTGATTTTTGAATGATTTTCAGTTGAAAAAATCTGTATTACAATAATATTCTATCCTAATTGACTAGAATAAATACTTAAATGGAAATATAAAATGATTTTGCTGAAACTACCCGTGTTTCAGTGAAAATGCCGTAATAATAAAAGGTAAACAATTTGCCTTCAGCGATTGGTGTTTCAGGCTCAGCGAACCTCACTTTACAGGACAGTAGATTGTTTTATAGTGAGGATTTTCTGAAATGAGATAACTGTGCAATCTACTTAGAGAAATTATGTTTGAAATTCATCTTGTAGAAAATCATATTGATGTAAACTTTACACTGTAGTGCATGTAACTAGAAAAGACACTGAATTTTTTTCTTGTTTTCCTATAGTGAGGATCGTGAAAAGGCTCAGGGATCAGGCTTCTTCCTCGTGGATCCAACACTGTTAGTCGGCACCAGC
>JAUTXX010250063.1:5444-25025 GCA_032273605.1 Panulirus laevicauda | reverse complement strand
TTATGTATAATGACAAGGGACAAATAATGCTGTAATGTGTTCAGCATACAATGGTTTTCATTTACAGTTTGATAAAACCTGAAGCATAACCTGTTTACCAACTTCACCCCACGCAGGACCACCACCCAGGTGTTCACTAATTAATGCTGCTTACATCGGTAATAAGTGATGACATTTACATTTGTTAGGTGTTGCTCATTGGAGGACATATATAGTAACAGCATTCACTGTTATTTCAATTATTCATGATGGGGAAGAAATAATTTCCGTTGTCTCCACTATGGGCAGTAAGGAGGATACATTTACGTTAGTGTCTCTGAACCCAAGCGATTATAGAGGAGTAAAACTATTTTTTTGTGAACATCACAACTTAATACCTATTCATGTGGACAGCAATTTACTAAAGAGTTCTAAAGGGGACCAGTGATTAATTCTCGACAGGTGTCATAATCTACAGGCACTTTCAGTGTAGTGGCACCACAGGTATAACCCATGAATTTGAAGGAGACACAAAGTGTGGACTAATCATGCATAGTCGAAGTGAGTCAGACTAGGGAAGCATGATCTGGAGCATTACAGTGCTTTTTGGTAAACGTTTACAGTACTTCCACATTGTTATTAGTTTTGAAATTTGAGTAATTGTGTTCTGCGTTCCTAATGCAGTGTTTAGAGAATGCAACAACAATTGCAGGGCATGAACTTGAGCATTTTACATTCTGTTGAACAGTATTAGATAAGGTGATATCTATAAAGGTTATGTATGTGATGAAAAATATGGAATAGATTAATGGAAGTATAGGTAATATACTTCCAGGAAATCAGCAGAAAAACTAAAAGCCTAACCTGTATGTTAAAAAAAATCAGCCGAACCTTTATAAACCTATTATCCAAAGTGACATTTGAATTATACCAACAAAATTTGTATGCTGCTGGGAATTGTGTGGAGGTATTCTCCCTCTCATTTTTTGTCTGTCTAGTTCCACATATACAGAACTATGTTATGGCATTGAAGTAACTGGTATACTTCGACTATGATATTAAACATTAAGATAAAGTTTGCCTTCTAAGGAGGGTAGTGTAGGTTTTTATAGTTTTTTTTTATTAATGAATAAGATAGTTTTACATTATCATTACTGTTATCTTGTTAAATTTTCAATGAAATATAATGCTCAGATTCATACTTCACAACTGGTATTATATTCTCCAAACAGTATGCTAGCAGTGCAAAACAAAATTTTCCAATATGCAAGGACAACAGTGATACAGAGAATATGCAAGGACAACAGCGATACAGAGCTAAAACATATTTTTATCTATTTGTTTCTCTCACAGTGATGAATGCCATGAGAGGGCGATGATGATTAGGGAAAATATGGGGTAAAAGTAATTGGAACACTCCTAGAAATCAACAGCGGCATTAAGAAACTCGCCTAACTTTCCCAAGCAGTTTACATTTACCATATTTTCAGTGTTATTTAAAGAATATAGCAGTGTTAAAATGTTTGCATTTACTTGCATTTAGGTATAATCAGTGGCTGTTTGCTATATTTACTTCTTATGTGCAACCAGTACAACAGAAGGAAGATGAGATTAATGTTAGTATATTTTTAGCGTATTCCTGAAAAACAAGGAAAATCTCAGCCCTAGGTTGAGATTTAGAGAGAGAGAGAGAGAGAGAGAGAGAGAGAGAGAGAGAGAGAGAGAGAGAGAATTAATGAGATACCTTTGATTAGGGCCTGAGTTGCCCATGCCGTCTCATCTAACAAAAGAAAAAAAGTACTTGTAGAAGAGACATAGTGTAGCAACATTAAGGTAGACAAAGAGTGATGGTTGAAGAGAGATGATTACAGGTGAGTAAATAATTTTCTTTTAAATTCCACTCTGATGGAGAGTGAGTTAGAAGAAAAACTACCGGTGGAAGCAAATAAGGCGAATAAGTCCCTGATAGCTTCCTTTCTACACATATCATTAACTGCTGTTCTGTACTCCCAGTTTCACACACAGCTCTTACAGTGCTACTTAGAGTGGCTTATAAAGTGTGAGCAACAACTCTTATAATTCAGTGTTACCACCTACCATCAGAGGATCACACAATTCCTCAAACTTTATTGTTGCCTCTTGAACTAGTTCAGTTTACAGTACCACCAGTGACTTACACAGTATGTACAATAAAGTCAGTAGCATATAGAAACAGTGTGATGCAACCAATGGCTCTTAGCTTCTCATATATTCTTTAATGTCATCATAGAATAATGAAAATGATTCATATCAGTTTTTTAGATAATTTAATGTTTTGATATGAATGTGTTTATTTATCATGTTACACCTATACAGAATATTGAATTTGTAGCTGTCTTACTTTTTCTTTATTCACAGGATGTAAGACATGTTGTTATAGCAAGACAAGGGCAACAATAGAGTGGACATTTTATCAGCAACTAGGTTATGTCGAGCAAGTTGCCAATGACAGCTGTTCTTCTGGGATCCTGTTGAACTTGAAAGAAAATAAAAAGATCAGACCATGTAGGAACAAAAGGTATTTTGATGGTAGCAAATGTGATATGGAATAGTATGATGTGACACGAAAGATATCCAGTTTTGTGGAGATTATTCAGTCCATCCCTTGAAGCAAGTTTTTATTTCCTGTGGGCTGCAAAAGCTAACTGTTTGTATGTGCTGAGAGAAAGCATGTCTTTTAAGTGTTCAGTGTGTGGGAAAAAGTTTTCCCTTGTTTATAGTCTTAACATACATATGCGCCTGCATACTGGAGAGAAATCTTTTAAATGTGGTACATGTAAAGAGATATTTATGTCAAGAACTGAACTCGAACAGCATTCTTTAAAACATCGTGAAATGAAGCCTCACCTGTGTACAGTTTGTGGAAAGAAATATTCACACAGTAATCTTTTACAGACTCACATGCGCATCCACACTGGAGAGAAACCCTACAAGTGTAATTACTGCACAATGACTTTCATGTGGAACAATGAACTGCAGAACCACATGCCAATCCATGATAGGGAAAGAAAATGTAGATGTCTGATATGTAGCAAGGACTTCACAAAGAGTTGTTACCTTAGACAACATATGCATGTGCATGCACAAGAGAAGAATACAACTTGTAAAAAGTGCGGCAGATCATTCAGTACTATCTATAATCTTAGAAAGCATTTAAGGAACATTGACTGCAATGGGAAACCAAAGTTCATAACTTGTCCCGATTGTAACAGAGAATTTAGAAATGATTCCAACTATGAAATGCACATGCGAATTCATACTGGAGAAAAACCTTTTAGATGCTTGATTTGTAAAAAGGAGTTTATGTGGTATGATGAACTTAAAAAGCACATGAATAGCTCCCTTGTTGAATCATCGCAAAAATGTGAAATCTGTGAAAAGAGTTTCTCATCATGTTCACGTCTTAAAGTACATATGTATTGTCACAATGGAAAGCAGAAGCATACTTGTTGTAGATGTCAGAAGCAGTTTGCTACAGTGAATAGTCTGAGGATTCATATGCGTGTTCACTCGGGTGAGAAACATTTTAAGTGTTTAGAATGTGGCAAGCCTTTTTCTAGAAAGTTTAATCTTCAGAAACATATGCATGTTCACATCAGAGAAAAATCCTCGGAATGTTTAGCTTGTGGGGCAGTATTTGTAAAGAAGTCAGAGTTTAAAAAACATTTGTTGACTCATAATGGAAATGATGAGGAGCCAAATGAAGTTTATGACAATAATGACAAAATCCATCATACATTTGAGAAATCATTTGAAAGTGAGACTGGACAGACTAGATATCGAAAACCAGATTTTAACTGTGAAAATGATATTGAGGAAACTTCTGATTAGACTAAAAAGTATTGTATTCAAACAGTTTATATAGTAAATGATGGAAAAAAGAATTATCAGGAAAAATACATCAAAGATGAAACAATTACTGATGTTTATATCAAAGAAGAGCTGGATGTGTGCACCTAGATTTAGTAGTACTGATTTATAAGATATACCACTGTAAAGTACAATTTTAACCATAAATATTTTTGTTTCTAAGCTCCCAGTTTCTTCCCTCTGCCATAACTTCATGAGGAAAAGACTTTAAAGGATTTTACCATACGTACTTCAGCAGGGATAGATATGAACCTCTAATTGTTCATATAGGAAAGTAAACTACAGTTCCTTAGCCATATTTGCTTCATGTTTCGTAGGGATGAGAATAAGCTAGTTGTATTTTAGAGCCAATACAGAATATAACCCCCACTTCACTTTCATTTTTAAGATATCAGTGCTTCTTGTAGTGAAAGTCATCTTAATGTATACAGAGTGAAGCAACTTGGAAATATAAAGTATTTCCTGCTAAGGGGAAAGTGGATGATATAAATGTTTCTACATCTTGAGAATTATGGAAATGTACATGACGTATGACTTCTATTACATTTCAGATAATTATCAGTCTCAAAGCATGTACAAGGATCTTCATAATGTGGCACTTGCCTTAAGTATACATAGCTTAAACTTGCAGATCACTGATGTGTACATGGCTTAAAGCTCTTGTCAAGGATAGCTTTGGTCATCAAACTAGGATCCAGTTGCTTCTTATATGCATAATGAACATCAGATAAAGTAATTCTATTGCTTAGTCACCTTGTCACTAGCAACCAGTACAGAAACACTGAAAGACTTAGGTGCACAAAAAAAATATAGAAGCACTACTTATTGAATTGTCATGATGCCGTACAACTTCTTATTTTCTACACGCAAGTATAGGGCTTTGTGCCCGAGATTTCCTACACTCAATAACAGGCATTGTATGTGACTTGAAAAAGCAGAATGTGCTCTAGGAAAGAGCACCTTTTACATTAATTCCATGTATGCATAATTCAGCAGTCTTGGATTCAATATGCATGGAGATCTTCAAGGACTCCTAAGGCTCTTGATTCATTTATGTATTTAGTCGTGGGGCAGATAATCTGTAAAGGTAAAATGATGAAATAGTATGTGCCTTTGAATTCTCTGTTTGGTAATTAACAAATGACAGAAAACTTGGCCTCCATTTGTTATATTTTTATTTAAGAGGTTATCTTGACCAGTTGTGTGTACATGTCTTTATTTCCAGTACTGTAGATGATTAGAGCTTTTGTTGAATAAGTTACATTTAAGTCTTTTGACATAAATATGAAAGGAAAGTTATTCATGCGAATTCTTATAAGAAAATTTAATGGTAACCCTTTTTTATGCCTCTGGCAGTGAGGCCTTAATCATAACGCTGTCAGTGTTTGTGTTAACACTGGTATATTTATATAGACTATGTCAAAGATGAGGAAGTTAAAAGAGCACAGATGAGATAAGGCCTGGAGATATGTAACTGTAGGAACTACACGTATCTCAACAATTTCTTTAATGGCAAAGATTAGGAAATGGAGGTCAGGAACCAGGGTATCATGATGAGAGTTACAAGTTTTCTCATTCAAGCATCAACTTCCTCCTTTCAAACAATCTTCAAGACCCAGACAACATCAACTGCAATTCCTCATTTGAATCTACCACCAGTGTTCTGCAAAATTTAGAGGGAAGCAGAAGAAACATGGATACCTCTAGCCTCAAATACAAAAGGAATGTTAAGAAAGAGGGAAGAATGGTTTAACAAAAGATGTGAAAAAGCAAACGAACTTTGACGTGCAGTTGCAAAGAAATAGTCAGAACTTCAACCAGTCAGCAGTTGCAAGGTAAAAGAGAGCAAAGAACAAGTATAGCAGGAGTAGGAAGGAGGGAAAAAGAAAATGAAAAAGAATATTGTACACAATACAGAAGAAAATCCAAAATTTTAAAAAAATTCATCGGGTATAAATTGTCATTTAAAGAGCAACTAATCAGGCTAAGGATTTGGAGTGAAGAATTGTAAAGCACAATGCAATTAGCCAGCCAATACTCACAAGGTAAAAGGGAGCAAAAACTGAGTATAGCAGAATGAAAAAGGAGGGACAATTCCCTTAGCTTGATTATATGCTTTTCATCCAACAATATATACCTGATGATGTTAATAAACTGAATAACAAATTCGAAAGTGGTGGAACATATTACACTCCCAACATCAGAGAGATGGTTTTTGAAAGCAATGAGTTATATTGAAGAGACAGTAATAAAATGGTTAAAAATCTTTACCCCTACAAGGCTGATGGTCTTAATGAAATTTCATCAAGTGCTGTAGATGTACACAGATACATTAGACAAACTTCTTGAAATACTGTTTAAGGTGTTGCTGGAGGGAGGCAAAATGCCAATGAAACGGAAAAGGGAAAATTTCACATGTGTCACTACAAAACGAAAATAAGAAGACACACTGAACTACAGACCAGTCTCCTTCATGAGTGTAGTCTGTAAAGTTCTGGAAAAGATTTTCAGAAATCAAATTAATGACTATATACAGAGCAGAAATTACATAGATGGGAGACAGCTCAGATTTAGGGAAAGGTTATGTTTAACACACCTCTTAGATATCATGAAGAGGTTGAGCTGTTTTAGACAAAAGGGAATGCTGGGTGGATTGTTTGCATTCAGACCACCAGAAAGCATTTGACACTATTCTGCATGAGAGGTTTATTAAAGAGCTGGATCACCAGACAGGAGTAAAGGAGAGACTTCCTCAATGGATTGTACAAGTAGAAGGGAACAAAGGTCTCTGTCAGAGGGGCTTTCTCAAAATGGGTTGAGGTCACCAGTGAAGGGATCTGTTCCGGGACCATTACTCTCTTTGATCTATATGAATGTCTTGCCAGAAGGTATGGATTCTTCCCTTAAAATATTTGCAGATGATGCAAAGGTCACAAGGGAAGTGAAAAGAATGGAGGAGTGCATCAAATCATATGGGGACCTTGAGAGACAGGAAACCTTACCAGACTTTACTGTTGGTCTGATGTTTGGTTGACGAAGTTCAACCTGAGTGCATTTAAAGTACAGGGACCTCTTGACTTACAGGATTTACTTTTGTGGAAATGGTTGCATAGATTAAATGATGGAAGTAATGGAGGTTTATGGATTTTATTCTTAATATTACAGCACCAAATACTGTACTAGTGAAAAGCTACAGCATACATGTACCAGGAAATATAGAATTCCATAATATACATACTATACATTGAATACTACAGTATTGATAAAAACTAAAAATAACAAGATTAATTCCAACACTTACTGCTATTCCTATATTGCTTGCTGGTTCTGATGAAGAGGGAGGAGGTGAGTAGAGGAGTTACTGGGGAAGGAGATCATCTGGGTCAGTTGACATAGTTGTGAAAGATGGTGGTGGTGGTCAAGTGAGTTCAGCTATTATGTCACTAGATGTTGATGACTGGGCCTCCTTACAAATTTCCTTTTTCTTTAGAAAGAAATCTAGTGTTCTCTACCTAGCCTTTATTGTCTTCTCAGGGTGGATTTCTGTATAACACCTGCTTTCAGCCGGGATATTTTGGGCTACCCTTGAACTCTTCCTGTGTTTGGGTCATTCTCATAAAATATAGCAAGAGCAAGGTCAGTGTGGTGAAATGCTTCAGTTAACCTCTTGATAGACAGAATGCACTTGCAATTGATGTTCGATCCTGTACTCAACATTCATTCCATTCCCCCCTTAATCGAACCTTGGGAAAGCGAGGTCTTAGATGCACTAATATTATTGTTACACGCTTGGTGCTATCCTCGATCTTCTCTGCACTGTTACGTATAGTCCATAAAGTAGGGTCACCAAGTCCAGGGCACACCTCTTTCATAAAGTTTGAGTACATCCTTTTTAACCTCAGTGGTGATGGCCTTATGCTTCTTAGCATCACTGGTGCCAGGAGAACATAAAAGATGCTTTAGTGGCATAATGCCACACAAAATGCTGTAGCACTCCATGTCTATAGCTGTATCTACTCCATGCATGTACCTGCTTTTCACACTATTCTTGCAACACCACACAGATACACTGCCAGCCCAGTGACGATCATTATATCATTCTAAGAATGGCATAAATCAAATCTACATAAATTAAGAGGTCCCTGGAATGGGAATGGTTGTTATCAAAAGAAGGTAATGGTGCGGTTATCATCGAGCAGGAAATAACCTACAGGAATAGATTTAAGAAAGATTTGGGAGTTGACTCTGCCCTTAATCTGCCATCAGAGTCCCACCTCAGGAGCACAGTTAAGGAGACCAACTGTACTTGCAAATATTATAATTGCATTCAAGGTCATGTACAATAAAATACTGAGGAAACTGTTCACATACATAAGGCCAAAACTAGAATATGAGTCTCAAGTTTGGTCACTGCATCTAAAGAAGCACAAAGAGCTAAAACAAAAGTCCATTGGGGAGCAACGAAGATGGTACCATGGAAAGGCTAGAAACTTTAGATTTGCTGCCTTAGAAGAGAGAAGAGTGAGGGGTAGCTTGATAACAGCCTTTTAAGTTTTTAAACCAAAACACATTGATGACGTTGAATGAACTGTTCTTCAGAAGATGTAGGGATGGAAATGATATGAAATTAAGCCAAAACTAAATTAAGATGTGCAAAGGTACTTTTACAGTATAGAAGTAGTGGACAAATGACTGTAGACATGGTTAGTGCAGACAGCATACACAAATTTAAGAAGTAACATGATGTGAATGTTCAGTAGTTAGGACCCCATGTACAGTACAAATAGATGATAGGTATGTAGTAATTACATGTAGAATCATCCAACCTTGCAGTAAGGTTGAGTATCCATACCCTGTGAAACCTTTCTAGTGTTTGGTAAAAGTTCCAACTGGAGCTGCTTGTCAAACTGCAGTTCAGCCTGGCAACTCTTATCATCTCATTGTACCTGTACTTATACTATGCAGTTATTGACATTATTTAGTTATTCATATTTTTGTTATTTCCATTGTTTTGTGTACTTTTTTCTTTTAAGAATACACAAATTTCATTCCCACCAAGACATGTTTGAAAAACTGTCACTCATAATTTTGGTAGCTGATAGGAAATGGAAGTGATTCAGGGAAATACATGTTACTTTCACTAAATCTGAACTGATTTTATTGAAGATTTGCAACTCTCTCTTCCTGTGTTAAAACCATTTAAGTGAAAGTCTTACAGGAACACAGAATTGTTTTTAAAGTAAATTATAATCATGAGAGACAAGATTGAAAGTCTGATTAGTTGCTATAATTCATTGATTAGACATGAGAATAATAAGTTTTGAAAAAAGATGAGAATAAAAATTTTTGTAGAAAATGTAAATTTTTTTCCAAGAGGTGATGGTATTTCTCTTCAGGGTTAGTGTGTCACACAAGCCATGAGAGAAATATTTTGGAACTCTAGGATTAGAACCTTTTAACCCATCTCACAGTTGATGACATTGCCTCTTACTCTTCATTAACCACTTTCCAGGCATTTTATGCATGACCCTTTAACCAATCAACAACCCACACTCGGCAATGGTGTCGTCTCCAGGCCATCAGCAGAAAGGTACAATATTATATCTCAGTCACCATGATAGCTGTAGCTTCCAGCTTCTGTCAGGTCTGTTTCTTCCATCCTGATATGGATAAGTATCTTTGTCTGACTTTTATATTTATGATATTTTGAATTTTGTAGAAACACTTACCACAACACATGTGCAATATGAGACATGTACACAGGGTTTAGTGTTTCATTGGGTGCTTGTGTAGGCCATGTTTCTACTTTCTTCTCTTTTACTGTCCACTTAGGCCTACTTGGATGCTTTTCTTTCTAATGAAGGTTTACAGTGTAAAGGTCCCTTACATGGAGAATACACAGAGGGAGGACTAAGATGGTGTTGTCCCAGGAAAATGGACTCTGCTCTGACAAGAGGGAAATGGACACTTTTTTGTGACAAGCAAGAAATGCAGTTTTTTTTTTAATGACAAACAGGGATTTTGACGGTGTTCTCTGAAAAGAAGGGAGATGGATTGTGTTGTGTGCTACCAAGGGTTAAGCGTCAGTCAGTCAAGCCTCCACTGTTAGAGTTTTGTTCCCCTTGACCTTGACAGGCATTTCATTTAACAGGAGGCTCCTAGTTTGATTCTAAGGCAAGTGTTTTTTCTGCTTCACTCCATCATACCGTATCATTATATGATGTTGTATAAAAGTTAAACACACATTGTGTATCAGTTTCATAAAGAATGAGAGCAAAGCATTCTAGTAGCAAACATTGTAAACACAAGATATAAAAGAAAACAAAGGGAAGATATCTTACCCTCACACTTACCTGGGGCTCACAAGTGAGGCAGTTGTAACCACAGATTTCACCAAGAAGAACCACGGTTGCTAGCAGGAACCCTAGACTCATGATGTAAAATGCTCCCTGTGTTGTAGGGGAAGGAAGGACAATGTATGATAATGGATTTTATTAATGACTATACTGTAGTGTTTGTGGTGGAACCAGGGAAAGTAATTGGTCAACAGCTGATGATGAGCTAACCACGTGATGTGTTTATATGTGAAGGTTTGCTACTTTCATCCTAAAACATGGTAGAGGGAAACTTTTTGAGGGGTATTATGTGTATAGCTGCTTTGATCCTAAAATACGCTGGAGGGAAACATGTTGAAGAGTATTTATGCATATATGGGAGACAGTTGCTTAAATGAGTATCATCAGGGTGAGGTTTCGAAGTGAGATATACCTGAAAGAGAGGCTACTAGAGATATCTGAAGGTGAGGGTTGTCTGGTGCATAAAAAATACGTTTGCGTAGAGGAATAATACCAAGAAGAAAGCTGCTAATGGAAGAGATACTTAAAGAAGCATTACATGAGGAAGAGCTGCCCAAGCATCACCAAAATGAGTTACTGGAAAATGAGTTATCTGAGATTGACAAAGAACAGTTACTTGAGGGAGATTAACTGGAGACCATATACCTTATACAAACTGACTGTGCAGTGTTCTGAGAACTGCCCATATGAAAACTATTCTAAGGGTTCATTTTCCTGTATGAAGGTTCCTCAAGAGTGAGATATCCAAGTGAATAATGCAAAAGTAAAGCTTATCCATTTACATTATAGAAAACTATATAAGAATTACCTGATTTACAATTATTTGAGGGTTGCTTAAAGGGCTGTTACTTAGCACTTACATAGTGGAAAGTTATCTGAGTAATAGTCACCAAAGGAAGACTTTTGAAGAGTTAACCAAAAGCTAATGGAAAGTATTCAGGAATTTAACTACAGAAGACTTTCAAGAGTTAGATAATTGTGAGTTACCTGGGGATGAATTAGTAAGAAGTTATTAAAGAAAGAATTGTTCAGGGGATAGTTATCTGAGAGTATTGGTCTGGGAAGAGTTACCCAAAAGACAGTTATTTGAGGCATACTTTCCTTAGAAGTAATTTCTGAGGTTGAATCACCTAAAAGATAATCACTTAAAACCTACAGCAAGATTTTTCCTTATAAATGATTACTCGGGAGAGTTGCCTTAGAGATAATTACATGAGACATATATGAGATAATTACTAAAGGGCGGCTTGAGAGAAGTCTTCAAGGAAGAGCTTCCTGTGAAATAATTACTTCACAGAAAATTACTAAAGGGAGGGTTTCTTAAGAGATAATTTCTTGAGTTTACATAAGGTAATTACTTAAGGAAGACACCTAAGCAAGAGTTACCTAACTGAAATCACCTGGAGGTTCTCATAAGAAGAGAGAGGATGGCATACCTGCAGGTGGTGAAGGGTGATGGCTTCTGGTGCCCTGAGTCTGGTCTTGTGACCCTCGGAACCACTGGCCCTAGGTACCTTGGTGACCTGGTCTTGGGTCCACTTGTCCACCAGGCCCAACTCAGTCATCCTGATCAACCTGGCAAAAGGATCATAAGAGAGTTGAGCATTGATGGTGAAAACACAAAAGAATGTGATCCATCTGGTCTGGAGGAACCTAAGACAATGAAGAAGTGGACATGAAGACACTAGAAGGACATGCTTTGTCTAGCTTAAGGAAACTACACAATAAGGGTCTAGACGTTCAGCCACTGGTAGGATATGATTCATCTTGAGTAGGACAACATAAGAAAATGCAAGGACTGTATGTGAAGATGTAGGGAGGAAATTATATGCCTTAGGGTATTAGAAATGGGCATGTAGGAAGGACATGAACCAGTGATTGAGAGTTGCAAGTATCATAAGGAAACTGAAGTTAAAGGAGGAACTGGAGATGAAGCTAAAACAAAGGAAGCCTTCAGTCAATTAGGACAAATATCTGAGAAGGAACTGATGATGTAGATGGAATTAAAAGTTGAGATACAGCTAGGGTAGTAATCATTTAAGAAAGGATCAATTCAAGAGAGATAGGTATATAATGGTTATATTATGGATCATAATTGGAAAGAGATGAAGAAAGGACATGGTGGATAATGAATTCTTCTAAATAGTAAGTGACAAGAATGGAGAAGTTTGATAAGTTTCAGCAGGATCAGAAAAATCAACAAATTTATGAAAGGTTATAGGGATGAAATATATGTTGAAAATTCTCAACTGTAAGCTAAGTGAAGAGATCAAAAGAAGCAAGGTAAGAGCACCAGTAAGTGGTGATACTAAGCTGTAGTAATGCCATTATTTGAGAGCCCTTCTTCCATGAATTTGTTTCATGTACATTTCGTGTGCCTTGTGATTCCTAGTTTCACTTTTCAAGGATTATTATGCTCTTTGCAGCCATCTGCACCAAACCCCACCACTGGTGCCTCAAGTCAGTCTTAACCAGAAATGTATTTGTTTCTTTCATTAGCTTGTTGATATTAGTATGTATCATCATGCTCTCAAACAACCTCTATTATGCAGATGTCTTCTGCATCACGTTGCCTGATTGTCTATATTTTTATCATATGTATCTCACATGTATATATATATAGTCAGCATTTGGGCATTTTTTGTGCAGCAGTAGTCTTTGTGTTGCATCCCCAACGCAAACATCTAAAATTCTTACAAGTCACCTGAAATCCTTGCAAAGTAATCAGAAGCCATGCATGCTCTGGACCCAATAAAAACTGTTTAGTAGGAATTAAAAGTATAACCTTGAAGACCTAAAATGAAATATAATCTTATTTTTAGATGAAATTGGTATTAAAGATTGGTACAGTAGACATGAACAGCTCACCAGTAGAAAGCCCAGGAACTTACATCTTTTCAAAGTTCCTCTTGTAGGGTGCACCAGAGCGGCAAACAATAGCATAACCCTGAGGATACATGGTCTGCCGTGCCAGATAGAATTTATGTCGACCTCGGATGGTGGCACGGATAAGCGAGCCTAGCCTAGCATTCACAAATACTCGCTTACCCTCGAGAACCTGCCATAGGGGAGCATAGTTTATCTTCCAGGGCCCAACTTGGAGAGAACAGACATTATCGTGATTCAAAACCTGCCTTAACGAAGGGGACATGAAGTTTGAAATTAATTTTCAGAACCTGTCGTACACAAGGGGACTCAAGAGTTTACTTTCAGAGTCTGTCTTACATAAGGGGACACTACTTTCTCTTGCACAAGGAGACATGCAGTTTACCTTCCAGAACATGTCATACAGAAGGTAATAAGGAGCTTAACTTCCAGAACCTGTCATGCTAAAGAGGACTGGGTTCTTTACCTTCCAGAACCTGTATTACAGAAGGGGACATAGTACCTACCTTCTAGAACCTGTCTTACAGAAGGGGATGCAGTACTTACCTTTCAGAACCTGTATTACAAAAGGGAACATAATACCTTCCAGAACCAGTGTTACAGGGGGAACATGGAGTTTACCTTCCAAAAAATGTCTTACAGAAGCAAACACAGAGCTTACTTTCCTACCTTATACAGGGGGTTGCAAAGTATACTTTCCAAAACAGGTTTTACAGAAGGAGACAGCTTACTTTCTGAGACTTGTCTCACAAAAGGGAACATGGAGTTTACCTTCCAGAACATGTCTTACAGAAAGAGATACAGAGCTTACCTTCCAGAACCTGTCTTACAAAATGGGACATGGAGCTTACCTACCAGAACATATCAAAAAGTGTAGCTTCATCTTCCAAAACATGCCATACAGAAGAAGTGGAGCTTACTCTCCAACACCTGTCTTACGGTGGGGAACATGAACCCTGTGTTCCAGAAAGTGTCTTTCAGAAGGGTACTCAGAATTTGTCTTTCAGAACTTCAAAAAATAAATTTATTAGCACTCGGAACCTGTGAGTAATATGGGGTATGCTTGGCAAGCCACAGAGGAGCACCATCCACCACATTTAATCACCTGGCTGGCATGCCCACATTTAACCATATGAAATATGTTGAGTTGAACACAGATATACAGAGGACTGATGAACTGACAGCACAACAGTACTTCATTACCCGAAAAGAGTGTCAGAAATGTGTTATAGGCATGACCACATTCAATCATATGGAATGAATTGAGGTCAAGACAGATATTCAAAGGACTAACTAACTGACAGGTGTCAGAAATGTTTTGCATGGGAAGTGTCACAGAAATAGAATGTTATAATGAGTTCCACAATTAAGTGCTAGCAACTCTGTCCCAGTCCCAAGAAAAGTATTGCAAGAAAATTGTTACAAGGGAGCATCATGGTTGAAAGTGTTGTAAGAAAAGTATAGTAGGACAATTGTTATAAACTGTCAAGAAGAAGGTAGTGCTACAGCACAAAAATTAATTGAAAAAAAAGTTACAAGAATTGTTTTGTGTGTACAGCCATAGCTTACAATCTATGACAAAAATTTCAGTAAATGTGTTTCAAGAGGGCAGAAATGTTAGTCATACTATGTGAGTCATTTCAAAGGGTAACTCTCACAAGCTACTGATATCATTTTCCCAGTCATTGTTAATGGGTATTATCTTGGTAATCTCATTCGTCAGTGGCCTTACATTACCCATAGCACAAGTTACAGGTATTATCTTGTCACTCCCTCTGGCTACTGGTGTTATCTTAGCAATATAACTCCCTCTGGCTACTTGTCTTATCTTAACAATATTACTATCTGGTACTATCATGCTGCTCCCACTGGCTGTTGGTGTAGACTTGTTACTTTCACTAGTCACTGATATGTACAATAGAACTAGTTGCCACTTATATCTTGCCACTCTCCAACCTTGATACTAGTGTTATCATACTACTCTCACAGGCTACTGGTGTTATCTAGAAACTTATTAGCTGTTGATGTAATCATACCATTTTCATTGTATATAGGTCAATCCTGATACTTTCTTTTACGTTCAGATGTTATCTTGCCACTCAGCTACAGATGTTATCTTACAACCCTCATTAGCTTCTGGCATTAATATTGTTGCTTCCTTCTCTTGTCTTACCATTCTCATCAGCCATCAGTTGATGTTATCGCTGGATGTTTTCTTACCATATCCATAGCATCGTCGATGGTGTAGCTAAAGCTGGAGCTGGGGTCATGAGCCTTCCACACCTGGTGGAAGATGCCCGAACTAGCCGCCTATAGGAGGAAACTATTTATTTCACTTCATAGATCAAAGAGATTCCACAGAACTATATGTTTCTCTTTAGAAATTAATTATTTACATCAGTTAGATTGAAATATGGCACAGAATTATCTGACTGTTTGATACAATGACTTGTGCTTAGAGATAAGCTTAATTAAAGTATCCATTTGCATTGTGAAAATAAACATCTTTCCATCAAGTTAGGTACTTTTAGATTTAGAGCACTCCCCAAGCATTCTCCACTCATTTTAGTACTTCTAGGCTACTCCCTCAGTCTCTTTTGAAAATATTTACCCCCTAAACTTTCCAGATGGTTCATAAAGTTAGTTTAATTTCCAATGTTAGCACCCAGTTTGGTTTATGGTGGTTTCTTGCAAACATTACACACATTCATCAACTAAGAGTGCA
Organism: Panulirus laevicauda; assembly: GCA_032273605.1. Taxonomy (NCBI): domain Eukaryota; kingdom Metazoa; phylum Arthropoda; class Malacostraca; order Decapoda; family Palinuridae; genus Panulirus; species Panulirus laevicauda. Next base: position 9,170 of record JAUTXX010250063.1, on the reverse strand, counting down.
TTGTGTTGTCAAAGGATGGAGGCTTTGACACTCCTAATACTACAGTTTGAAATGGTCTGAAGGATTAGGTTGCGCTGGGTTGGGATCTATCTTGACTAACAGCTTCTCGTCCTTTGTATCCCTTGACCCTTATTGCTTACCCTTCCCTGTATGCTTTCAAATTTTAGGCCCTGAATCTTGTTTGTCCTTGAACACTATTTTTCCTCTGTCCCTGAAATCTTATTTAATCCCTGTTTGTCCTTGAGCCTTGCATTAACCCCTGTCTCTTCATGAGCTCACCCTGTCAGCTCCTACTTACCCTTACCTTAAAGAGGAACTCGTTGCTACTGCCAACAAGGAAGAGAGGAACATAGCCATCTTGTGTGGCCTCCAGCAGGTCATTAAGGGAGTCGATGGGCTGCTCGAAGGATGGGATAGCCAGGTAGGCTGTCAGCGTCCCTGAGTAGATGGCTGAGGGCGAAAAGTATTTGGTGCTAATGTCCAGCCTGGAGGCTGACTGGGACTGAGACACTGACTAAAATCAGATGGAAGTGATCAGGTGAAGAGAGGTTGTGGTGCAAATGTCTAACATTAGTAACAGTAACACTAGTCACAGTGACAGTGTTGTTATTGCTGTAACAGACTCAGGAACAATGAAACTTACTGACTGTTACAGTCAAAACAACAATATTAAGAGTATTTGTGATATGAACTGTAGTGGTAATACAGTAGTCACAGTGAGTTTTGTTATAGCTGTAACAGCAATTTAGAGTATTAGCAATGTGAACTATAAAAGTAAGAATAATGCAGTGTTATTAATAGTATCGTTAGTAATTATATAAGCAGTAGTTGTAACAGTCGCTTCTTGTTTTCTTAACTAGTCATCACAGTAGATTACCTGTAACTAAAGGTATATACTAAAGATGAGTCAAACATTTTGACTTCTTTCTCATGACCAATGAAATGCTGTGATGGACTTAGAACCAGGAATATGTTGAGAACCAGGACAATTACAGTATAACCTGGTAGTTAATCATAAGGCTTTCATTGAGTATCTGCTGGAGAGTCTTTCAACCAAGGGATCATATGCATCCACTTGTCAGTGAAGAACATTTGTAACTTAGTATGGCTGAAATGGTTATCTACTTTTGCTGGTTGAGGACTGACATTCACTTCCCAGCATCCATCTCCAAGCTATTCCTTTGCTACTGTGAAGTTTCCTGTAAGCATTCTGTATCAAGTTAACACCACCTACAAGTTTTTAATGTCAAGTGCAATGCCTCCTACATAACATACTACATTCCTTGCAAAGTACGATAGCTCATGCAGGTGATCCATAACATTTGACAGTACCTAGAAATGTTCCATACCAAGGATACCACCTCTTCCATGTGTTTTATGGCAGTTGTAACAGCGGCTGCAGCTGTTACAAGTATTCTGTCAGAAGTTTAATAGTTCATACAAGTGTTCTCTGACAAAATGATTCTGCAAGACTGAAAAGGTTTTAACAAAATGTATACGTGTTATAATTACAAACATTTACCTTTGATTGTATTCGAATCAAAAAATACTTCACCAATGTTGGTGCTCATTCTCTTAGTAATGAAATTATTATAATACAGACTTTTTCCATATTTCTCTAAATTTCCTAGTAGTGGTTATCAAATACACATCACTCAGAATGAAGCAGTCATGATAAATAGGCTTGAACAAATAGCAAGGAAGCAGAATGATTTACAGAGAAAGCCAAGTATTTACATGCATTTTTGCATCATCTAAGAATGGGAATCAGCATTGCCTCACCATATATAATGTAGCAGAAGATGTACCAAAGAAAAAACAATATCCTCAGAGACCATCTGTTGACCTGGATCATATTCTCTTGCCGCAGCAAACTACCATACATGTTGAAGGCAGACTCCTGAAGCGATATATGTGCTACTTTTGCCTTCAGGCTGTAGAGTTCTAGTTTGTCCCTATGTTCTGAGACGGAGCGTAAGACAGCCGCCACAACCCACACGATGGGACCCATAAGTCCAGTACTGGCCGCCAGTAGACCCCAAATCTGCCAGGAACCAAAGGGAAACCTCACAAATCACAGTTTCCCATGTATTATGGAGGGGTATATACTTGTCTATGGATGAACTCAAATGAGACCCCAGCAATTATTTACAAGATAAGATAAAGATATGAGAGTTAAGGAAAGAATTCATACATCCATAGATAAAAGAATTGTTTAAAACTGTCATGAGCTGGTGTAAAGAGCAAGAAAGATGGGTCGGTCATTAGATATTTCAAGTGCTGTGTAGTACTGGTTGACAACCTTAGATTAGATTGTAGTAGCAACCTCTAAATTGCAGTGATACCAGAAATATAGGGCTAATTTTAAAGTTCCCATTAAGTGTGAAAAATAGGTAAGAACTTATCAGGAAAGTTCTAAAGCATTATAACCATTGTGCTCAGTGGAGTGTTAAACAGACTTTCACATATTAGCATATTACGTATATCTTGATGCAGATGATATATTTTTCCTCCTAATAGAATAACTCCCACTCAAACAGAGCCTGAAATTCAGGTGAATTTGGATTTGAGACATTCCTTGGAGTTGAAGTTTAATTACATATGACATTTTGATTTCCAAGTGACCAGTTTTATTTACAGCCAATTCTTACTGTATGAAACACAAGGAAATGTAATAAGCATCAAAATAATCGTTCCATCTTTCATTTTTACATTTAAACATCCATTAGGCTCTTTCATGATCAAACACCTGGAGCTTGACCCTGATGGTGTGGGAGGGGACTGGCAAGCCAGCCTGGAGAACACCTACCAATGGGCTGAAGGGATAGAAGATGGCGAAAGCTCTACTTTTCGGTGCAGGCGCTCTTGACACCAAGATGGTCGACTCTAAGAAGTATGGCAGAGTGAAGTCTACCACCCTCTCCCGCGATGCTGTTTGAAGGAGACATGCATCAGGGTGTGGTGAGGGAGGAGTAGTATTGAGGGGGGAGACCAGATGTTGGGTGAATGGCAGAGACTAGGGGTTAGGAGAGTAAAGGGAGAGGCCAGGTTTGCTTATAGTTAGGGAGAGGTCCAAGTGTAGGATTAGTCAGGGAGGAGGACAGATGTGGAAGCAGTTAGAGAGGGGACCAGATGTGAGTCATTGGAGGGAGGGCAGATGTGGGAACAGTTAGGAAGGATGACAAATGAGGGTACGGTTTGGAAGGAGGCCAGATGTGTGATCAGGAAGGAGGCCATATGTGGGATTAGTTTGGAAGTAGGACAGATGTGGGAGCAACTAGGAAGGAGGCCAGAGGTGGGAACAGTTAGAAAGGAGGCCAGATGTGGGAACAGTTGTGTATAAGGCCATGTGTGGAAGCATTTAGGGAGGATGCCAAATGTGGGAGCAGGCTGATGTGGGAGTTGGCTGTTAACAACAGCTGCCCAGGAAGGTACTACCAACCTGACTGAGGTGGTGCTTGGAACCATCTTATACTTTCTGTGTTAGAATTGCTGATCATACTTTGTCATGTCAAAATGGGACTATTGGTTATATCCTAACATCTCCATACAAGCACCACACACCTACTTAAACCTCTTTTATTTTCTTCACATAAGTTCCCTTGCCTTCTCGTCTTTACAGTCATTGTTCAATATAATCATGATAAAGTCCAAAATCTATGGCCCCTAGTCCCTGGCATTATGTTGTGCTAAGAATCTCTGTGTTTCCACCTGACTCTACTGCCA
>JAUTXX010249841.1:0-14421 GCA_032273605.1 Panulirus laevicauda | reverse complement strand
CACCTTTTTAATCAATACCCACCAGTACAACTTACCAGGTACATGCAACAAACTTAACCACTGTAGTCTGAACACTACTTTATCCCCCTTGCCTTTATATTATGTCACTGTACTACCTTTATCCACCTTGCCTTTATACTATGTCAGTGTACATGCATTCTGCCAATCCCTAGGCACCTCACCATGATCCCTACACACATCGAAAATCCTTACTAACAAATCGAAAACACAGTCACCCCATTTCTTGATAAATTCAACTGTAGTGTCATCCACTCCAGTTGCCTTGCACATTTCATCTTATGCAAGGCTTTCAACACCTCTGCTCTCTTCACCAAACCTCTCTCACTTCGCATACCACCCTAACCCAAACACCCTACAACTGCCACTCTTATCTTCAAACACTCAACAGTTCTGTTATCACTTTGTCCTTTCCAACATACTTGTTTATATTTTCCCAAACAAGCAAGGTATCAACGGGAACAGATGGAGAAAAGGCCTCATTCACTCATATATCCACTTTCTAACTGTCATTGGTAATGTTCAGAAACCATAAGCCCCCTATCCACTATCAGACCTTATAGACCTTTCTGCTGCATATGCCCTAGTTCAATCCAATGACATAACATTGCCCTCTATAAATCGTATTGCTCCATTTCACTCTGTCTCATGTATGCCTTTCATCCTTCTGTATATTTAAGCCCCAACCACTCAAAATCTCTTTTACTCAATCCTTCCATCTCCAGTTTGGTCTCCCTCTTTTTGTTCCATTCACTTCTGACACATATATCCTCTTTGTCACCATCTTCCTCATTCTCTCTACATGTCCAGACTATTTCACCATAACCTCTTCTGCTCTCTGAACCACTCTTATTACTTACTTGATCAATCCTCCTCACACCACAAACTGATCTCAAACAATTCATTTCCAACATATGCACCCTCCTCCATCCTCTCATACATAGCCAATGCCTCACATTAATACAATGTTGGGACTACCATACCTTCAAACATACTCCTTTTTGCCCTACCAGATAACTTTCCCCTACCCTTAAGACTCGCCTTCATTTCCATGGTTCCATTTGCTGCCAAGTCCACTCCCAGGTATCTAAAACACCTCACCCCTTCAGGGCTTTCTCCATTCACAGTCAAACCCCTACTAACCTGTCTCTCCACCGCCAAACCTAATAACCTTACTTTTATTCACAATTACTCTCAACTTCCTCCTTTCACACACTCACAAAGTCAGACACCAATGTTCACAGTTCTTAGTTGAATTTGCCTCCACTGCTGTGTCAACACACAACTGACTTATACTACTCAGGCCCCCTCATCCTCTAAAGACTGCATACCTGACCCTTTTTCCAAGTTCCTTGCATTTACCTGTCACCAACCCATCCATAAACAAATAAAACAGCCATTTAACATCACACCCCCCTGGAGTCATTCAGCCTCCTCTCTCCCTACACAAACATGCCTTACTTTCTTGATAAAAACTCCTCACATGATCTAATTGCTTTCCTGTCACACAAAATGTTCATAATATCTTCCACAAAGCATCTTATCATATGCTTTCTTCATATCCATAAATGCCACATATAAATACAAATGCCTATATTCAAGGATCACAAATTAGAGTATCATTAATATGCATGTATTTAATAAATAACATGTATAACTGATAGAACCAATGTGCATGTGAGATTTTAAAATTACTCATCCAAAATCATTCATTACTGAAATGATTTTGACATCACACTGGAAAGAAATCACATACATATCACTGTCAGCAAAGGAATCTTGTTGGATTAGCTTGGTCCTATGATATTCATAACTTCGAACATTAATAATTTTTGTTAGAAAAAAAAATATTTATATTCCTACACCATTAAATAAAGTTCTTAAAAAGGTGGTGTGCTAAACACTCTTTACTCCATTTTTGAACATTCAGGGGTGCAGATTCTAGTAGGCGAAGCTGCAGCAGATTAGAAAGAACAATAAAGTCAGCCAAGGTCAAGCTTGATCCTGCAAGATATTGCTCTTTACCCAGTCTGGTACTGAGTTCTTGTATAAAGCTAGCTCGTTCTCTGCAATAAAAGAAAGAAAAAAAAAGTTAAAAATGACATCATCTACATCAGATAAATATTTTGAGCAGAGAAACTGGTTTTCTTGTTATAACCACATTGTTTCCCTTGACAAAAGTTTTTAAGGATATATCCTAGGCTGTTCTCTTATATTAAGGTCACAAGAGTTAAATATCTATTGATCTATCTCTATCTCTGATGCCTGTTCCAATTGGAACTCCCTTAAAGGGGTGGCCACAGCAACAAAGTCACCATAACTGGTGAACTCTGGTGCTGCTTCTTAGCCTTCAGTGCCTCACCCTTAACAGACCACTGGTAGAGGGCAACTCTAGTGCAGTGTTTGCTGAGGCTCCTACTAAAGTTCCCTTTGACTTCTATCTAATGCTCCTACCAACTACCTCTATCTAATAATCCTGCCTAAATGTTCTTACCTACTACTATCTACTGCACCTACCACTTTGCCAAAAGACAGAGCCAGAGCACAGTGCTCACTGCAGTAAAAACTAGTTATGAAGAATGAACTGTGTGAGTTAAGTATTGTCAAGCGTTACATATGACAAGGAGAGATTGTATGTTTATGGATAGATTGCCTATAGTCATTGTGTTAGTAAGGCGAAAGAAAAGACAGCTACCTGGGTCAGAGGAATAAAACTTGACAACCACAGAAGTGCTCGATCATAAAGCAGATGTCACTAACCCTCCCAATACCCAGGCAGGTAGCACTGGTGATATACCTCCCTGGTCGTTGGCTGTCTACCAGCTACTACCTAACAAGAGCTACATATAGAATGGTACAACTACACAAACCCACTCTATGCAGTCTAGCATATAAGCCTTGGGGAAAAAATGAATATGATAGAAATATAAGGAATAGAAAACAGATAACAAGGACAGGTGAATGGAAGAGATCATCACAATGCCACAGGTTTTACTTTTCACCCATTAAGGCTTGGAAATTATATCATTAAGAAAATATCCTAAATACAAAGTAGTTCTGGGAATCACCAAGAGCTGGAATAATAAAAAAACAATAATTTGGATTAAACTTCAGAAAATCAATAATTACTTGTAACTGCAAGAAATAAAGACAGCAAGGATGTGAAAACTTTAAAATTCCTCAAAGTACTTCAGGCTGTCAACAATCAAGAAGCTCTTAGAAACTGAGGAAGCAACCAATCAAAGGACACTAAGTAAGAGAAGAGTTAGAAAATATATAAAGTAATACTTATAGTTGAACATAATACTGGACTAGTGGAACAGGCTAAGCAAAGAAAGCAAAGAATTTTAAGGTTTTGAATGACAACAGAGAGAGATGATGAGAGATAGGCCCAGCAAATATAAAATAGGTAATCATATAACTGCCCCTGTATAAAGTTAGATGGTACAAATTACAGATGTATGAGTTTGTTGAGTACCTGTTAAGCTGTTTGAAAGCACTGTGATCAAGAGGGTGGAGGCATGCAATGGGGAGGAACAACATGGTTTCAAGGGTGGTTGAGGATGTTTGTTTGTTCTGAAAACATGAGTGAGAAATACTTAAGAGAAACAAGAATTTGTATGTAGCCTTTATGGATCTGAGGAGAGCATATGATAAGGTTAATAGAGATGCTCTGTGGAAGGTGCTATGTTTATAGAGCATGGGAGGAAAACCATTAGAAGTAGTGAGGGGTGTTTATCATGAGAACAAGGCATGTGTGTGAGTAGGTAGACTGGGGATAAGTGGTTTCAGGTGAAGGCTGGACTGTAGCAAGGCATGTGTTGTCATCAAGGTGTTTAATCTGTTAATGGAAGAGGTGGAGAGGGAGGTGAATGCAAGGGTCTTTGAGATAGGAGCAGGTATACAGTCTGCTGGGTATGTGGGTGGGGCTTGAAAGGTAAGTTGTTGTTTGCTGATGATATGGTGCTGGTGGTAAATTTGAGGGAGAAACTGGTGTCTAAGTTTGGGAGAGTGTGAAATGTGAAAGTTGAGAGTAACTATGAATGAAAGCAAGATTATTTGGTTTAGCAGTGAAAAGAGGCAGGTTATTTGAAGTGTGAGTTTTAATGGAGAGAACCTGGGGGTAGTGGATCACGGGAGAGGGGGGAGCAAAGGTCTAAGGAGCATTAAAAATGTATGGAAAGAGAAGTCACTGTCTTTAAGGGCAAAGATAGGTATGTTTGATAGTATGTTAATCCTGTCAGTGCTGTAGAGACCCAAGGCGTGGGCCTTAAATAAAATCTGAAAGATATGGAAACTCTGCTGGAACTGAATTTTTAAGGACAGTATGTGGTGTGATGTGGATTGATCAATAAGAAATACTGGGGTAAGAGAGGTGTTGTGGTAAGAGGAGTATGTATGAGAGAGCTGAAGAGGGTGTGATGAAATGGTTTGGATATATAGAGAGGACGAGAGAGGAAATGGTGACTAGCAAGGTACACTTGTTGAAAGTGGAAGGAACAAGGAAAAAGGGGGGACCAAGCAGGTGGTTTATGTTCAGGTTTGGGGCTTGAACATGCAGGAGTGTGTTATGAATGGGAGAGAAAGAGTGAATTGGCACAATGTGTATTGCAGGGGATGATGTGCAATTAATAAGCTGAACTAGAGTATATGAAGCAGTTGGGGGAACCAAAAAGAGGTCTGTGTGGGACATTGACTGTGGATAGGGGGCTTTGGCTTTGACACATTATACATGACATCTAGAGAGTGGCTGTGAGCAAATGAGGCCATCTCTTTGTTCCTGGTGTTACCTCGCTAATGTAGGAAATAACTAAAAGAAACAAATGGGTTACTTATAAATAATGTCCCATAAGTAATGTTAACATGGCATTAAGTATGAAGACACTAGGCAGCTACTATAAGAGCACTTCCTGGCAAACAAAGAATTAATTATCTAACATAAACACTAACAATCTTTCATAAAAATATCCAATCTTAAATCCGATTAGACTCAAGCAACATCTGTGCTTTCCTAGGACTGCATGATGCTTCATTATACTATGCACTAAAATCAGTAATCACAGAAAACTATGCGAACATCATTCCTGCTTGCATACATAAACAGTACCAGCCAAGCATAGCTATGGGGTGATGATCAGCCTCCAGTCCCTTATTAATAACTTTTTTATCATCTGATATCCTACAAAGCTAACACCATCCTTTATTATGTTCTGGTGGTAATACAGACTGACAGAGAGAAGAAAGATGGACAAGGAAATATAAAGGAAAAGATGCCTTCCTTAGGATGTAATGTTACTAATACAGCAAATTACAATGAAAAAATACTATACTTACTTATTATTCCCTAAAGTTAATTTTGAATGACACCGATCCAGAAGATCATCTATCTGAGTAATTAATAACGAATTGGAGAGACATTCATAAAGGCTACTGGAATTTGAGGACACCTCTAACAGCCTTGTTAAGTATCGCCCAACATTGTGTTCACCAAAGATCTGAAATGAAGAAAACCTGGTAAGTTCTGTATTTGAGCATTTACATTCACTAGATGCTGAAGGTATGAGTGCAACTAAAGCTCATTTCAAAGACTTTTAAGGGGACTGACAGGACTAAGAATCAAGAGATTCTTTCTCCGTGAGATGGTCTGTCAATGGATTGAACCAGGGTATGTGAAGCAGCTGGGGTAAACCATGAAAAGATCTGTGGGGCCTGGTTTTGAATAGGGAGCTGAGGTTTCGGTGTATTACACATAACAGGTAGAGAATGGACATGAGTGAATGCAGCCATCTATGTCTGTTCCTGGCACTACCTTGCTATCATAGGAAACGGTAATTAAAAAAAAAAAGACAGCATCATAAGTTATCTGTCTTATTTAGAGGCAATTAATCAAGCTAAAGCTACTAAAAATTTATTTAGAGTAAAACCAATCACTTTGGTCAAATAAAAAAAAATTTAGAAAAGAATGATTTTCCTCACTATGATGATACACTACCTGCACTCCAGCCCAGCACTGACCTCACCTATTCTAAAGGATGTGTTGTCAGATGGTCAACAACTCCCTCACTCACACCCTCCCTACATAACCTACCCCCCAACATCTGTTCACTGTCCCCTGCCTGTCCCAACCCTCCCCCATTGGCACCCATTCCCCACAGGCCATGCCTTCAAAGACCGTCTCAAACCTTAACATGTTCATCCTGACCCCAAGCCCCCCATTCCCCTACCTCCTCGTACCCCCACCTAAACTCCTCTCACCCTCACCCAAGTTTCCAGTCCAATTCCTCCACTAAGGCCCTCCCTTGCCCTAATTCCATAGCCTCCTCCAGGTTTACATCACACTTCAACCATCTAGCCAGCTGTTCCCCTCCCCCTTCCTCATGGGACCAATTTCCTCCACTTCTGCCCACAACAGCCCCACTCAGGAGTGACAATGACAGTTCCATGATTCTTGGATATTTGTTGGTCAGAAATCTGAGTAAACACATGGCAGGAAATTAGAGAGCCAAGATAACAGTCCATGTCTACCCCTAGTTCCAAAATTTCCCACATTAAACAAAGGTTAGAGACATTAAAGTAGCAACTAAAAAGTCATGTTTAATGATGAATGATGGAAGCAATGATGCTCACTGCAAGAATTCAAATTAAAAGTTATCTTCAAAGAATATAATGAGCTGCTTGGTATCCTGAAAGATGATTCAGATAATATTGTTATAGCTGGTGCTCCCCGAGACAAATGTAGGCAACTATGCTGTAAGTAGAGGGCAAGGTGTAAAGAGAGACTGAATTGCTGTGTATCAATGTTAACATCAGCTTCGTAGACCTATGCTTGACTTCATAGGAGACAGAGGAGTATACTGCAGAGACGGCATTCACCTTAGCAATAAAGGAACAGAACTCTTAGCTGTGAGAATCAAAGATCAAATTGCCCTACAACTGCAAGGTAAAACTTTCTGCTGAGGCATGGTAGAGGTTGGAAGGTATTGGTGGTAGAGGTCAGGTCATGTTATATGTCTGAAAGAGAGGTCAGATCAAGTCACTTCCCCACCCTATCAGACAGCTATGATGGGGGCAGGCCACAGGAGCTCACTACACCTTGGTCTAGAAATAGTTTGTCATCTAAGCAACAATAAGTGTTCACTTTCCACTGTGGTAGCTGCATCTTGGGGATGAAGGGTCTTGATATCTGTTGAACTGGTTTTTATAATGTAGGAATGAGTGGTGCACAATTTCTCAAATGTAACTCGTATGGTTTCAGTTGGGTGTATGTCACAACATCACTACATTTTATGATCTGTGGTTCCTGCCTGATTTTACAAATGGGATTACCTAACCTCACCTAACTTTCCCACTCTAGGGGTCCCTTTTATCTACAATGGGGCTTTCACAGTGCTGAGGAAGCCAGTCACGTCCAATGGGCAGGACCATGGGTCATAAATTGTAGTGATGTGACATACACCCATCTGAAACCATAGCCCTAGGCATTTACAAGTTACTATATCTCCTCTAAACTCTGGACACCAACCATTCCTACATTACAAATACCAGTCCAACAGATCTTGAGACCCTTCATGCTAAGATGCAGCTACCACAATGAAAACAATGACCACTTACTGATGCTTTGGTGACCAACTATTTCTAGACAAGTTGAGAGCCCCCGTGACCAGCCCCTGCCAGGACTATCTTATTTCACATGCCACATCATCCTAAACACACTAATATCTTACTTTCAATAGTACTTCATTCCACCTTTTTTTTTTACCCTTTCTTTACCTGCCACCAAATACCCCTCTGCTCCCCTCAATGCTGCTCCTATTCGTTCTCTTTTTCTCATGCGTATCACTTCCATCTAAAACATCTAAAGATCAACAATACTTTATCCATCTCTCATTTGCCTTCTTTTTCAACCTCCGTACCTTTCTTTCAACCTCCTGCTGCTCTCTCTAGTGCTCCTCCTAATAACTAACACTCATTCCCTGCAGATACTACCCCATACAATTTTCACTTTTTTCTATAGCAGTTTAACTTTCTTATCCCTCTACTAAATACTCTCTCTTTTACTAAGACATACCTCCTCCTACATGCCACATACTTCACCTGCATGTGTAAGCAATGCTTCTCTAATACCCTCCACTTCTCTTTTACTGCTACTGTTTTACTTACCATATGCCTCAATTCACTCAATCTCTTTTGCTCACATAACTCATTTTCAACTCACTCACTTTCAACACTTCTTTCATAACCAATTCATTTCCTCTTTTCCTAAAACCACACAAAAACTCTCACACTTGCCTCCCCCAAAGCATTATTAGATATCCAACCAGCACCCCCACTCACCACATTCATATCAAACAAACTCTCCTTGGGTGCCTGTCAATTAACATATAATACAATTATGCACTTTGATCCTAAACCCCATTCATAAGTGTATACTCAATCAAACATTCCCAATGACCATTCCTCTTTTATTACAAAATCAGCCAGCTCTTCTCCATTTCCATGTGCACCTTAATATCTTCCATAAATCTTGAAAAATTCTTCATAAAATTCATCAGATACCATAAATCTTGAAAATTTTTTCGTATTATTCATCAAGATACTTAGCTGCTGTTTCTACTCTTGAAATAATTCATAAAGAGACTATCTTATCTTAAGGCTTACAACCACATTTAAGACAGAACAAGACCATGTTACAGTGCTCCTAGATTAAGCTTAAGGGGTATCTAAAATCTGAGTCATGGTACAATTTAGGCCAAGTGTTCAATCAAAAAGTTTTGACCTTTTTAGTTCATTAATCTTTTTCAACAATGTTAGTAGGCTTATGACAACAATTAATGACATATTCCGCTGGTTTGTCTAAACACAAAGAACACCATTTCTCTGTGAAGTGACATATTTTGAATTTATTGGTCGAAGAATTTTACCATTAGTAGGTCTTACCTGACTAGCTGAAAGAGGAGACACTGAAAGAGTTGGCATTAGGGCTGTGGGAGAGTCTCCATTCTGTCTCCAGACCAAAGTTAGGCACACGTTGCTTTGGCTACGCTCTACTCCATGCCACACGCCCCAAAACTGTTGAAGCTTTTCTGACACCTCCTGTCCACATAATGAAATTCATAAGTACATCATCTCAACTCTTCAAAACTATTTTTCAGGAATGTTACAGTATGCTAAGAAATTTAAGAAAACTGGTTTTGTACATATAAACTACATTTTGGACTCGGATAAAAGGAGACTGAATGGTAGATGTCATAAAGTCCTGTGCAGTTAAGGCAGATGAATCATGTTGAAATATCTTAATCATGGTATCAGCCATGCCAGTAAAACCATTTACATCAGTCAGCCAATCACAGCCACAGAAAAGCAAAGAAGTTTTATGGCATAACAGATGTGTGATGTCACCTAGGATATCTAACTTGTTACAGATGGGAATGGAAAGTGAAGTCAAAGGTCTTTGAGTGAAGGCAGGTCAGGGGGTATGAAAGGTGTACCAACTGCTGCTTGCAGATGACATGGCTCTGATGGCAGACTCCACACAGAAACTCAAAAAGCAGTGGCAAAATTTGGCTGGGGATGTGAAATAAGCAAGCTGAGAGTGAATGTGAACGAAAGTACCATAAGGAGATGCAGCAGGATGGTTTAACAGAAGCTTGAATGAGCATGGAATGGAGGAGAGGGAGTGCTTTAGGGACCTTGAAATGGATATGGTAGCAAAGGGCACAAAAAAATGGGGGCTGAAGTGAGTCATATGGTGGAAGAAGGAGCTAAAGTCTTGGGCACACTGAGGATTATGTCTGTTTGGGCAAAGATTAATATGTTGAGCATAAAGTACTCCTGGTATGGATGTAAGGTTTTGGCCTTAAATGAAAAATGAAAAAGAGTGGAAGCAAGTGAATGTGTTGGAAATGAAATGCATAAGGAGAGTATGTGGTCTGAGACAAGTTGATTGTGTAAGGAATGACAGTGTAAGCGAGAGATGTGGTAATGAGCACAGTGTCAGTGTGCCCTCAGCAAGGTTAACTAAAATGGTTCTCTCAGACCAGGGTGTGCTAAAATGGTTCTGACATATGGAGAAGTGAAGGGAGAAATTTGTGGGAGACCAAGGAGATGGAAGGATGGAGTAAAGGTAGCTTTCAGATATCTGGGCCTGAACATTCAGGAGGGTGAGAGGTGTGTTTAATATAGAATAAACTTGATCAACAGTATATATGAGACAAATGCTGCCAAATGGATGAACCAGAGTATATGAAGTGCTCAATGTGAACCATGGAATATTCTGTGGGGCTTGGCAGTGGATGGCAAGCTTGGGTTTTGGTATATCATACATGAGAGTTACAGAAAAGATGTGAGCAAAAAGGGCTGTTGTTCACCTGTTCTAAAGCTACCTCACTAGGGTGGGGAAAATAACTGTGTATAGTATATAAAAATATGAATGCCATCACAACCTTTCACCAAAGACTGAAGCCTCTACAATACCACACTCCTATTTCAAATCACCATAAAGAGGTTAAGACAAGTACCACTATTTACCTGTTTAGGTAAGACATGGGTGCCCTTCAAATTATCATAAGAATGCAAAAGTTTTATCCACAGATATTCTGAACCTGACATACTTTGAAAAGAAACAACCTAATCACATGGGAAGACAAGGTACATAAGCAAAGTGATGAGACTGTGACTACTAACAACATAAAGAAATGAATAGTTATTCAACAGTGAAGAAAGTTTCATAGATGGGGGTCCTACAAATAAAGAACTCTCTCTATCATACAATAAGGTAATTATACACAAACAAACGAACTGCCATAATGCAGCACTTTGCAATGAGATCCACTAATCTAACAGGACCAGGTTCAAACCTGAAAAAGGCAGCTGGTTCACAGCCAACACAGCTGTTCATTCTTCTCTAGAGAAGGTCAGGGAATGGGTACCTAGTGTAAGATTGGATGGGTATGTGTGTACAATGGTAGAAAGCCAATGCCATCCCATATATATATTTATTCATTTATTATACTTTGTCGCTGTTTCCTGCGTTAGTGAGGTAGTGCAAGGAAACAGACGAAAGAATGGCTCAACCCACCCACATACACATGTATATACATACAAGACCACACACGCACATATACATACCTATACATCTCAACATATACATATACACACATACACACAGACATATACATATATACACATGTACATAATTCATAGTCTGTCCTTATTCAATCCCGTCACCACCCCGCCACACATGAAATGAAAACCCACTTCCCCCGCATGTGCGCGAAGTAGCACTAGGAAAAGACAACAAAGGCCACATTTGTTCACACTCAGTCCCTAGCTGTCATCTATAATGCACCGAAACCGCAGCTCCCTTTCCACATCCAGGCCCCACAAAACTTTCCATGGTTTACCCCAGACACTTCACATGCCCTGGTTCTGTCCATTCACAGCACGTCAACCCTGGTATACCACATCGTTCCAATTCACTCTGTTCCTTACCCGCCTTTCACCCTCCTGTATGTTCAGGACCCGATCGCTCAAAATCTTTTTCACTCTATCCTTCCACCTCCAATTTGGTCTCCCACTTCTCGTTCCCTCCACGTCCGACACATATATCCTCTTTGTCAATATTTCCTCACCCATTCTCTCCATGTGACCAAACAATTTCAACACCCCCACTTCTGCTCTCTCAACCACACTCTTTTTTTACCACACATCCTTTCATTACTTACTCGATCAAACCACCTCACACCAAATGCTGTCCTCAAACATTTAATTTCCAACAAATCCACCTTCCTCTGCACAACCTTATCTATAGCACATGCCTCACAACCATATAACATTGTTGGAACCACTATTCCTTCAAACATACCCATTTTTTGCTCTCAAATATAACGTTCTTGCCTTCCACACATTCTTGGGGTGAAAAAGATTTAAAGAGCTTGGAGCATGAACATGCAAATGGGTGAGAGGCATGCAAAGAATCAAGTGAACTGGAGTGACATGGTATACATGGGGCAACATACCGTCAATGGGACTGAACATGAAGCAGCTGGGGGAAAATCACCGAAGGGTTTGTGTGGACAAGTTATAAATAGGGGGCTGGTGCATCACACATGATAAACCAGAGCATGGATATGAGCCAGCAAGGCCTTTTATTCATTTGTTCCTTGTCATTGCTTTGCTAATGCAAGAAACGATGGGCGAGTTGAAAAAAAAGAATAATTTTCAAAGAAGATTCTACCATTAATAAATACTGTAACATTATACAGCAGTGCATGTGTGCTTATGTGCTTTTATATTACTATGTTCTATTGAGGTAGAAAAGTAGTTTTCACATAAAAACAAACACTTAAGCTATTAGGGATAGAGGGCTGTACCATTAAGTTGTGAAAACAAACCTTGCACATAAAAAATTAAATCCAAGGAGAGAAAAAACACTTTCAATTATATCAATTATAGGATTATTAGATAATCAAAAAATTACAAGACAATTACACAAGGAGTCAAATTCTACGCTTTGGTTTTACAGAGTAATCATTCTGAGAATCTTGGGGATTAGGCATTTCTGAGTCCTGTCACTTTTATGTAACAATGACCTACCTAAAATTATTCAAAAGACAGATAATCCCATATATCTTTATCCCTGTTAGTTTTTTACAGATACTTTCTGAATAACAAGTTGCCGGATTTAAATCATCTGGCAGATTGCATGTATTTCATTTCTGGTGAAGCAAGTTTACAATATATGGTCATATAATTGACATCAGACTAATTTAAGTGCCTGAGAATATAAATGCTTATTACATGAAAACACATCACAAAAAAAGCTGTGCCACTATATTTTGATGAGACTATTAATAAAGCATTAAGTAATTTCCAATTTTCATTGAACCGAGTAATCTTTTTCTTGACAATTTCATAAACTTCACTCTCTGAAAGTTTTCATTATGAATTGCACATATGCACAGACTAAACTTAATTTGTACTAATTTACAGTAAATTTTGCTGCTTTATATTTATCTTGCTTTACTCCATGGTTCAAAATGCACAAAAAATTAGCCAATAAGTGAGAAAATCACAGCTGTAATACTAACCCATGGCATGATGTCTGACTGATAGGATGAGGTGTGGCAAACAGATCACAGCCTTGATAAACAAACCGAATTAATTGTTGACGCAATTCAGGATCAGCCATGAGTGTTTCTGTTACTTTGTTTACCTCCAATTCACCTACTTCATGTGCCTTGGCCTCCTCACTATCATTAAATTCTTCCACATTAACATATTCACACTCTTCTTTAGTCATTGTCTCATCATCATCTAAAACTAAAATTTCATCATCTTCGTTATCATCTTCAATTAATGTTACTTCAAAACCTGCATTTAGTGTCCTGGGAATTCTGAAAGCATTAGCATGGATGGATGAATACATTTCATCTACTTGCATGTTGCTTGGGATAATTTGAGCGGTCACAATGGCACTGGCAAGCTGTTGGGAGATTTTGGTGAGTTCCACATGGGCATGTTCACGGGTCAAGTGTGCTGCTAGGCCCATCACTACTGGGTGGTCTGCTGGTAGGTGTTCTTCCTCCAATAAGAACCTGCATAAAGCAATGCCTTAGCATAAGCAAGATGGGATAGTGTAGAACTCTTGTGAGGTACAGATTGAAATGACATAACCAAACTCTCAAAACTACTTGAGCCATGTAAACATCAGAGTTCTGAGCAAATTTCCTCATGACATGTGCTGAGGGAATGTGCAGGGAAACTTGCTAGGCCACAAGAAATGTTGAACACCAAGTCTCTAGAGGAGAGCACAGTTTCAAATATATGGGAGGAGGCACACAGATGAATTTCTTCAGAAAGGTGACATTCACTCTCCACACTGATAACTTAAATACAAAAGCAATACACAAATTAAATGCTCTCAGAACCCTAAGTGGTCCCAAATTTGGGAAAAAGAAAAATATTCCCCAAACATCTTTTACAAACAATTCATATGACCCACTTCAAACTATGCCTCATCTGCCCAGTCTTCCACCCTCTCAAAGGCAAATATAACAAAATGGCAAACCACACCAAACAGTGCACTAAGAACAATCACTGTCTGCCTAGCCTCAAAACACAATGAAACAAAGATTTTCCCGGTACAGACTCTAAATGCGCTTTGCACCCAATTCTATAAAACAAAATCCAAAGCACTCTCTAACCAACCAACAACCCCCAAGCAGAAAGTTTACTCTTCCATCATATTGCAGAAGCCTCTTCTCACAGATTCAACCATCCCTATCAAAAGTAATGTCAAAACATATTTGCGCTGAAATAACCCAACAAGCACTGAATGACCAACCTTCCAACTCGGTCTTTAAACCCCAACCCATCAGGCTTGTAGACAATAGAAACCACATT
>JAUTXX010249730.1:0-14422 GCA_032273605.1 Panulirus laevicauda | reverse complement strand
CATCTGTTTTTCTAAGTATTTTTCACACACATTCTTCAAAGCAAACACCTGATCCACACATCCTCTACCACTTCTGATACCACACTGTTCTAACCTCAATCTGATGCTCTGTACATGCTTTCACCCTCTCAATCATTACCCTCACATACAATTTCCCAGGAATACTCAACAAACTTATGCCCCTGTAGTTTGAACACTCACCAAGTTGTATCCTCAACTACCACATTACCCGTTCTCATATTCAGACAAACCACTCCACTAATACCAGTTTTCTTGAATCAAAACTGCTGGCACATTCACTCATGGAGGTAAAGTAGTGTTAGTTGGGGATTTCCATTATTTAGTGATAAAGTGTGGGAGTTTGGACTCGCATGGTGATAGGGAGTTATGAAGAGAAATTTTTGGCTTGCATGCAGGAAGATTTCTTATATTAGCATGTAAGTGAGCATACTAGGATGAAAGGGGCCAATACTCCATCATTACTAGATCTTATCTTGACACATACTACCATAGATATTGAGGATATTATGTATGCTACTCCAGTTGGAAGAAAGGACCATGTAATGCTCAAGTTTGATTGTGGTAAATGAGAACATTAAAAGAGCAAAGTTTAGACAGGACAGAAAGAGAAGATATAATCAAGGAAACTAGACATACCTCAACACTTTCTATGGTAATGTAGATTGGGAAATGTTCAGTAGCCAAGAACCAAAATGTTGTGGCAAGAGGCTCAATGAAAGTTACGGTAGAGTAGAAACATGGGTACCTCAAGTTTAGATACTGAAGAAATCATAGTAATGAGAAAAGAATGGTTTAGTAAAATATTTTCAAAACAGAAAGGAGCTTTGAGATGTGGTGTCAAAAATATAGATGACACTCCAGCCAGCCAGCAATTGTAAGGTACAGGAAAGCAAGAAATGAGTAAAGCATAGTAAGAAAAGAGGAACAAAGAAATTTAAAAAACAAATAATGTGTACAAGGCAGGAGAGAATCCAAAACTTTTTAAATTCATCAGGAGTCAGTTGTCAGTTAAGGAGCAGCTAATCAGTCTTAAGAGATTGAGAGGGAAGAACTGTAGAGGTTGATGTAAGGATATGTGAGGAAATAAACAAAGTTCAAAAGTGTTTTCACAGAGGAAGAGTTGCCTCAACACCAGGAGGATGGATTGGGGAGGACGTTTTGGAGATCAAGAAGATATCTGGAAGGAAAGACACAATTCTAAAAGGGCGTGAACAATTCAAGTCTCATGGTCCTTATCATATTTTACCCTATACATTGAAGATGTGTGCAGATACATAAGACAAACCACTTTAAATACTGATCAAGATGTTGCTAGAGGTAGGCAAAGTACCAGGGGAATGGAAATGGGCAAACATCATACCTGCCTATAAGAGGAGATCAGGAACAGACACTTCAAGAGACCAGTCTCACTAATGACTGTGGTTTTTAAGGTTTTGGAAAATATTATTTGAAAACAGGTGGATGATTTTCTAAAGAGAAATCATCTAAATGAGAGTTTACATGGTTTTAAGTCAAGTAGATCATGTGTAACCAACCACTTAATGAGGTTTATGAGAAAGTGAGCTCAACTCTAGAGAAAAGGGGGGGCTGGGTAGATCATTGTATCTGGATTGCCAGAATTCATTGTACACAGTACTGCATGGAAGGCTGATTAAGAGGCTAGATCACCAGGCAGGAGTAAGGGAGGAAATTCTTTCAGTGGATAAATAATTTTGGTTGTAAGGAACAGAGGATGTATTTTAGAGTAGCCTTCTAGCCTTCTCCAAATGGGTCCTGGTGACCAGCAGAGTGCCACAGGGTCTGAATAAATGGTTTGCCTAAATAGATGGGCTCCTACCTGAATATCTTTGCAGTTGATTCAAAGGTCATAAGGGAAGTGAAAAGTAAGGAGAATTGCATCAGTTGACGAAAAGAGTTAACAGACTCCAAAGTTGGTCTGATACTTGGATGAGAAAATTCTGCCTCCCTGTATTTCTGATGCCCATTCCTTTTGGAACTCCCATCAAAGGAATGGCTACAGCAAAAGAATCTCTACTTATCCTTGTCCTTACATGCCTGCCTCACATACACCATAACTTGCTTTCTTACATCGTTTCTCTCCATAATTCTTCCACTCTTGCCCCATGTCACAGGTGGTCTTCCTTTCACACCAACCCCTTTGATTGCACTATCATACACTCTCCATGTAAACTCCCAGCCTTGCATTCTTTCCACATGACCAAACCACCTCAAAGTATTTGTTTCACCCAATCTACCACTCCATAATTTTCCTTTTGTGTTACCAGCCACACTAAATCTCTCATACACACCCATCATTTCTCTCTTCTTTCTATCCTTACCATATGCTCCTCTCAGATAGCTGATTTCCACAGCCTGCATTCTTGACCTCTGTGACTCATTCCATTTCCATGTTTCAGCTGCATGGGTCATCCCTTAATCCTTTCTTATCTTTCATATTTACACCTCTACATTTTATTATTCTGTTAAGGAACACAGTGAGTCTTCTACCCTGTACTGCCGTCTCCCTTATCTCTCCTTCCATGTCACTAGACTTACCCAAGATAGCTCCTAAATATTTACTATGATCTGTCACTTCTTCCAGTCTTTCTCTCCACATGTATACAACCATATATATAACAGTTTTGTAACACTCTTCTTTCACTCAAAGGGGCTTTGAAAATTCGATACTTTCAGTATTTCCTTTCAAACATGATTATTATTTCACTTTTCCTCACATTTACCATCAATTGCTTATGCTTATGCACACCATAAAACACAAGTTTCTGACACTTCTCTTCACTCTCAGCAAACATCACAGTATCACAAGCCACCATACTTTACCACCACCTTCCATCTGTGCATCCCCTTTCCTTAGTTTTTGCTTTCATCTTTCTTATCACTCCTTCCATACATATGTTAAAAAGTCTTGGTGACATCACATAGCCATGCCTCACACCCATGTGTACTGAAACTCATTCAACTCTCATTTGCACCTTCCTACTCTGTGGTCCTCAGTGCTTTGATACAGCTATAGGCACAGAGTGCTACAGTGTTTTGTGCAGCAGTATACTGTATGTTGCACATTTTGCCCCATGCATCATGCTACCAAAGCATCTTTTAAGTTCTGGTACCAGGGGTGCTTAGAAGTGTAAGGACATCACCAATGTGGTTAAGATGGATTTGCTAACTTGTTATGAGAGAGGTCAATAAACAGCTGATATTAAGCATGCCCTTGAACTTAGTAAATCTACTTTATGATATATTTGTGATAGTGCAGAAAAGGTCAAGGAGAGTGCTAAGAGTAGAACAGTAATCAGTGCATTGAAGACCTTGTACTCCTGAAGTTTGACTATGGAGAGAATAAAACGAATGTTGAGCACATGGATCAAGCTCCAAACTCCAGAAATGTTCCAGTCAGCATTGTTGTGATACAAGCAAAGACCTAGAGTGCACATGACGACTTAGTAGTGGAAGAAGGAGCAACAGAGGATATTTCAAGCAAGTTTTGGTTGATATGTGAAACTTAGGAAATGCTTCAATTACCACAACATCAAGATAACTGTTAAGGCTGCTTCTGCTGGTGTCATAGCTGCCAAAAATTTCATGGAACCCTCAAGACTATTATTGAAGAAGGTGGTTATTCTCCTAAGCTGATTTTTACCATGGACAAGACCACATTATTTTGAAAAAGGATGCCTTCTAGAACTTGCATTATCTGTGAAGAGAGGACTGTACCAGGATTCAAACCAGCTAAAGGTCACATCACGCTGCCCTGAGGGTGGCAGTGCTCAAGGTGACTGCAAGCTTAAACCATAATAGTCTACTATTTGGAAAATCACAGGGCTCTTAAGAGGTACAGAAAGCAATTTTTCCTGTCAGTTATTATTCTATTCTGAAGCAGTGGATAACAGGCAAAGTTTTCTTTGATTATTTTGATTCAAAGCTCCATGTAGGTCTGAAGGAGTACTATGTGAAGAAGAATTTGTCTCAAGATTCTCCTTTTCACCAACCTCATCACTTGACATAGATGACCTACTTCCGTGCTCTCCATCCGCATCAACAAGCAATTTAGGAACAGCAGTAAACGTAAGTGTTGAAACTTAGTTTGTTATTTTCTGCTCATATTTACTAGAATTTATTGTAGAGCATGTGCACTATAGTATTTTATATTAACTGGCACATGTATACTGTAGTTTTTCACTGTAATGATATTTGGAACTGTCCCATTAGAAGGTAGTAGTTGGTAGTCAGCCAATGACCAGGGTGGTATATTGCCAGAAGTACCTGCCTGGGTATCAGGAGGGTTAGTGACATCTGCATAATCAGCCAGCATATTAGTGGTTGTCAAGATGCACTCCTCTGACCCAGGTAGCTGTCTTTCCTTTCTGCCTCACTAACATGTGGACTACTGGAATTCTGTCTACAAACATACAATCGCTCTGTGTCATTTGTAATGCTTGGCAACACTTAACTTACACAACTTATTCTTCATAACTCTAGATTTTTCTGCGGCAAGCACTATGCGCTAGCCTGCCTTTTGGCAAAATGGTAGGAACATTAGATAGAAGTAGTAGGCAGGAGCATTAGGTAGAAACATTAGATAGAAGTGGTAGATGGAAGCATTAGATAGAAGTAGTCATTTGGAACATAAGATAGGAGCCTCTGCAAACACTGCAGTAGAGTTGCCCTTTGCCAGTGGCCTGTTAAAGATGAGGCACTAAAGGCTAGGAAGTGACGCCAGAGTTCTTCAGTTATGGAGACTCTGTTGCTGTGGCTACCCCTTTGAGGGAGTTCCAATTGGAACAGGCATCAGAGATATAGATGGATAGATAGATAGATAGATAGATAGACATTAGTAATAAAACCCCTTAACCTCCATTGGTTTACTTTGATTTTTTTTTCTATCTATTCAACCATATAGAAAACACAATTATGGCATAAATCGAGAGGTGCTTGCATACACCAAGTTGGGTCACTGGAGAGAGACATTATCATCATTTTATTGATAGTACAATATGCAGGGTAAGGCAGGAATCATTACATACTTCAAAGTGGGCCATAGTGATTCACAACATTTGTTGTTGCTAAGAGGATCCTTGAATCTTTCAGGGCACATATAGTTCCTCTAGCAGCAGTGGCTTGAGGTAAACTCGAATGGTGTCAGTCTGATGGTAATATGAAGCAGGAAACAGCACCATGATGCCAAACACAGGTGACATGTTTAGAAAACTTTTCACTCTTGACATAGTCCTACTGATTTAGAAACTTGAAGGATGAAATCAGTTCACCACTATGTCTTCTTTTTACCTTGATTGGCAAATGTTTAGCACACTTGTCATTATGACTCATACACCATCGATTTTAACCTTTTCTGAACTTTCTCAGTTATATCTTTTTGTCTCTTGGGTGTGGTGACCAGATTTGAGAAGCATAATCCAATTTTAGTATTATATGTTGCTGACCCCCCCCCCCATTCTCTTGTATTGCAATTTCTAAAAGAAAGAACCAAGCAGGGTGCACATCTTCCTCAAAGGCTCAAACTGGGTTGTCTAAATGTGTGTGGATGTAACCAAGATGAGAAGAATGGAGAGATAAGTAGGATGTTGAGGAAAGGAACCTGGATGTTCTGGCTCTAAGTGAAACAAAGCTCAAGGGTAAAGGGGAAGAATAGTTTGAAAATGTCTCAGGAGTAAAGTAAGGAGTTGGTGAGAGGATCTATGGTAGGAATAACACTACTGAAGAAGATGTGGGAGTGAGTGATAGAAAGTAAGGAAGTAAATTTTAGATTGATGTGGGTAAAAATGAAAGTGAATGGTGAGAGACGTGTGATTTTTAGTGCTTATGCACCCGGCCAGGAGAGGAAAGATCATGAGAGGTATGTTTTGGGAGCAGCTGAGTGAGTGTGTCAACAGTTTTGATATAAGAGACTGGGTATTAGTGGTGGGTGATTTAACTGCAAAGGTGAGTAATGTGGCTGTTGAGGGTCTATTTGGTGTGGATAGGGTATTCAGGGTAATGACTGGAAATGGAGAACACGTTGTGGAGTTGTGTGCTGAAAAAAAAAGGGTGAATGCGAATACATTTGTGAGTAGGAGAGACGGTCAGCGGGCATTATTGTATTACATATTAATTGAGATATGTGCAAAAGAGATACTTTTGGATTTGCAGATGCTGAGAGGGGAAGTTTGTGGGATGTCTGATCTCTGTCTTGTGGATGTGAGAATGAAGATTTGTGGAGATTTGTTAAAAGAGGAGGCTGTTGGTAATAAGAGAGTGGTGAGAGTATGTGAGCTTGGAAAAGAGAATTTTGTGAAGAAATACCAGGAGAGATTGGGTGTAGAATGGCAAAAGTTGAAAGTAAATGAAGCTTGGGGAGTTGGTGAGGAATGGGAGGTATTTAGGGAAGCAGTGCTAACATGTGCAAGAGATGTGTGTGGGATGCAAAAGGTAGGAAGTGAGCAGATTAGAGAGGGTAATGAGTGATGGGTTGAAGGAGTAAAGTTGTTAGTGAAAGAGAAAAGAAAGACATTTAAAGGGTACTTACAGGGAAGGAGTGCAAATGGTTGGGGGACGTATAAGAAAAAGCAGCAGGGGGTCAAGAGGAAGACGCAGAGTTTGAAAAAGAGGACAAGTGAGAGTTGAGGTTAGCGAGTATCAGTAAACTTTAGGATAAATGAGAGGATATTTTGGGGGTAAGTAATGTGTGAAGAACTAAAGAACAAATAGGGACATCAATGAATGGGGCAAAAGGGGAAGTGATAATGGGTAGTGATGAAGTGAGGAGATGGAGTGAGTATTTTGAAGGACTATTAAGTTTGTTTGATGATGAGTGGTAGATGTAGGGTGTTTGCATTGGGATGGTATGCAAAGTTAGAGAGTCATGGAAAGTGATTCAGCGAAGATAGAAGAGGTGATGAAGAACATGTTTAGGTTGAAATATGGCTGAAGTGGATGGTATTGCTGCTGAATTTATTAAGAAAGGTGGTGACTGTGCTGTTGATTGGTTATTGTACATTTTCAATGTATGTATGATCATGGTGAGTTGTATGTATGATCATGGTGAGGTGCCTGAGGATTGGCAGAATGCATGGATAGTGCCATTGTACAAAGGCAAGGATGATAAAGGTGAGTGTTCAAACTACAGAGGTACAAGTTTGTTGTATATATCTGGGAAGTTTTATGGGAGGGTATTGATTGAGAGGGTGTAAGCATGTGCAGAGCATCAGATTGAGTAGGAACATTGTGGTTTCAGAAGTGGTGTAGAGGATGTGTGGATCATGTGTTTGGTTTAAAGAATGTGTGAGGAATTCTTAGAGAAACAGATGGATTTGTATGAGGTATTTATGGATCTGGAGGGAGCATATCATAGGATTGATAAAGATGCTTTGTGGAAGGTTTTAGAAATATACCATGTGCAATGATTCCATGCAGAAGTGAAAGAGGAGTGAGTTTCTGGGGAATTGGTGAGTTTCATGGTCCAGCATGCACTATCCCTGTATTGACAAGCATCAGTAGTGGCAGGGATCAAACCATGATTGAGAAGGAAAGATTTAGAAGATGGGATATAGAACTCCATCCTATCCAAGATAACCTCTGCAGTGCATTCAGCATAAAATGAGACATCCCAACCAGAAATGCAGTACCCATCACGGAAAGTCAATAAAGAAGTCATGTAGGGACAACCTATGAGCTTCCCCAAAGTGCCATAGTTGATGTTTCAGGTGGGGAATAAAGGATGGGCATTCCCAATTAGAATTAAAAGAAATAAGGGTATGATCAGGAGACCCTAAGGGGATGAAATGGTGTATGAATAGTGGGAGGATTCAGAGGTAAAAGAGAGGTCAAGTGTGTTAGAAGAGTGGGTTATGATGATGAGGAACTCAAATAGCATGTTTAATTAATTGTTCCATATCACTGAGGAGAGGAAAAGGAAAAACCTTGGTCCCACCAGAGTTATCCCAGGTAGAGCCTAACCAGTACTTGTGGTGTATATTGAAATCCTTGGCATTGAAGGTTTCAGTGTGTCGATGTGGGAAGAGCACATCTTTGTGTCAAGAAATCAAATACCCAAGGAGCTATACAAAATTGGGGGAATTGTGGTGATAGTGGTGTGGGAGATTAATGAAACACATAAGCAGGTTGAAAAGGTTTTGAGAGATTTTGAATCAGATGACATCAAAGTTTGGAGTCTTAAAATCCATGTGGTGAGCAATAAGTTTTTTTTTATCACAGTTGGTGCAAACTCCACCCTTGGAGTGGAAACGATGTTAGAAATTATAGCAGATCTGTTTGTGCAAAGGAAAAGCAGATTAGGCACATCAACCCCTTGATCTTTCTCACTTTACTCTGCACTTAATGCAGTCAAATTTCATCAGTGATATTTAAGACCACCTTTGGAGTTTCTGTCCCCTTGTAAGCTGATGTAATCACTATTTTCAACTTTTCTCTCACCCATAAACTTGTTCAGGAAGGAATCCAGTCCTTCAGGCAAGTCATTTACATATAAAGCTCTCCCCTACTTATGACCTATGTGACTTACAACCATCTGCACATACGATCAGGAAAAAAGATGTAAATTGAAAAACATACATGAATATAAAAGTAACACCTGGTCTCGTGTCGTCCACTGCTAACTGCTGTATGCATACGATAGTGACTGTCAGACGATATCCCGGCATTGTGTACAGTTCAGCATCTCTCTCAGTTCACGCTCTCAGTTACCATTCACGAAGCACACATTATTCAAGTGAATGTAATGAATTTTCGTGCTGGATTAAACCATTTTTGTATTAAACCCCAAAGAAGATGATGAGCAAGAAGAAAATCCATCACATGTTGATAGATCTGGCAAGAATCCAAGGAAGATGCTCGATTTAGAATTGAAACTTGATCAGCCTTAGATCAAGGAGGAAAAAAAGTTAATGTGATTGCACATATCAACAGTTGTCCTATTGGAAAGGAAATGTTTGAGGACAGTATGTGGTGTAAGGTGTTTTGATTGAGCAAGTAATGAAAGGGCAAGAGAGATGTGTGGTAATGCAAAGAGTGTGGCTAAGAAATCAAAGGAGGGTGTGTTGAAATGAAGAGAATGAGTGTAGAAAGGTTGACAAAGAGGATATATATGTCAGAGGTGGTGGGAAGAAGGAGAAGCAGGAGACGAAATTGGAGATGGAAGGATGGAATGAAAAAGATTTTGAGCTATCGGGATACAGGAGGGTGAAGGATGTGCATGGTATAGAGTTAATTAGAATAATGTAGTATACTGGGGTCGACTTGCTGTCAGTGGACTGAACCAGGGCATGTGAAACATCCAGGGTAAACCATGGAATGGTCTGTGGGGCCTGGATGTGGATGTGGAGCTGTGGTTTTGGTGCATTACACATGATAGCTTGAGAATGCATGTGAGCGGATGTAGCCTTTCTTTGTCTGTTTCCTGGCACTACCTTGCTGATGCAGGGAGTGGCAATGCTGTTTCCTGTAAGGGGGTGGCACTAGGAATGGATGAATGTGAGCAAGTATGAATGTGTATGTGTATATATGTATATGTATGTATATGTACATGTATGTGTATGTATGTATATATGTTGGAAAGGATCACAATTTTGCGCGTGATCAAGATATTCCTCTGAGTCCGTGTTTCATTTTCCCCGTGGACTCATAGGAATGTATATATGTGTGTATATGAGTGGGTGGGTCCTTTCTTCATTTGTTTTCCAATAAATAAATATGAATATTACCAAGTAAGTATAGTTAATAGAACATCATATTAAGTAACACTTAATGAAAAAGATGCAGTTTGTAGGTGTGAGTAATTGATTGTACGTTGAACTAAGAATTAGCTATTGTTTTTTTGGAGCTCATTCATTAGTACAGGTGTTCATAGGTTATATGCTTGTGAGCCAGGGACCCCCTGTCTCCCCCTTTGTGTCCATGATGCAACTACCATTAAGAAGGCACCAAGTACTTACTACTCAGTTGCCTTGCACTGCATGCACGTAAATGCAAACACCAGTGAGATGGAATGGTGAGGAGGTTTTGAAAATGATTAAAATATCTAGAAAAGATATTAACATAATATTAAAAGGACTTGACCCATTCAAGGCTCATGGTCCTGATGAGATTTCATTGTATATGCTGAAGAGGTGTACTTATATGCTTGATGGACCAATTGAATTACCATTCAAGATGTCACTGGAGAGAGGCATAGTGCCAAGGGGATGGAAAAGGGCAAACATCATAGCTATAGATAAGAAAGGAGACTTGAAACGGGCACTTAACTACATATCAGTGTCGCTGACAAGTATGGTGTGTAAAGTTGTGGAAAAGATTATTAGAAAGCACGTGGATGACATTCTGCAGAGGAGAAATTTCCTAAGTGAGTGAGAGACCACATGGTTTTACGGCAAGGAGGCCATGTTTAACTAACCTCCTAGAGTTTTAGGAGAGAGTGAGCTCTGTCATTGATGAAAGGGAAGGCTGGGTGGACTGTGTGTATCTGGAGTACCAGAAAGTATTTGACACTACCTCTTAAGAGGCTGAATATGAAGCTGAATCACCAAGTAGGAATAAAGGGGAAACTCCCTCATTGGATAGATTATCTCAGTGACAGGGAACAAAGGATGCATGTCAGGGGAGCCTTTTCCAGGTGGTTTGATGTGACCAGCAGAGTGCCATAGAGTTCACTTTTGTGACCATTACTCTTCTTGATCTATGTTAATGATATGCCTGAAGGTATAGAATCCTACCTGAATACGTTTGCAGTTGATGCAGAAGTCATGAGGGAAGTGAACAGCATCAGCTTACAAGAGGACTTAAACAGTCTCCAAGTTTATATGAAACCTGGTTAATGAAATTTCAACTATAGGAAACATAAAGTAATGAGGATGGGACAAAAAGAAAGACTGCCTCAATATGGTTATTACCAAGCAAGAAGTTAGCTTCAAGATACTGAGTGAATGAGACTTGGGAGCTGACATTATCCTTAACCTGTCACTAGAATCCCAATTATGTAGAATAGCTATGTAGACAAACTGTCAACTGGCAAATTTCGAATAGCTTTCAAATATATGAATAAAGAAATATTACCAGGCTTTTCATTTCCTACATAAGGCCAAAACTAGAATATGCTTCTCAGGTTTGGTCACTTTATCAAAAGAAGCACAAAGAAATCATAGAGAAGGTCCAGAGGAGGGCAATGAAGATAGTACCAGAATTAAGAAAGCTATGTTATATGGAAAGACTGGCAGCTTTAAATTTACCCACCTTTGAAGAGAAAAGAGTGAGATGTGACCTGATTGCAATCATTAAGGTTTTAAAAGAGAATGATGAAGTGAATAGTAGACAAAACTTTGAGAAGTGTAGTGACGAAGGAACCAGAGAATCTAACATGAATCTAGATTAGCTTGTAAATAAGGACGTAAGAAAATGTTGTCATAGCCCATGCCTCGCATCCATACAATATCATTTTGATTCTTATACCTTCAAACATGCTTCGCATCCATATAATATCATTATGATTCTTATACCTTCAAATATACCCATTTTTGCCCTCCCATATAACGATCTCTCTCTTCATGCATTCTTCATTGCTCCTAGAACCTTCTCCCCCTCACCCACCCTATGCCTCACTTCTGCTTCCATGGTTCCATTTACTGCCATGTCCACTCACAGATATCTAAAACACTTTACTTCCTCCAAATATTCTCCATTCAAGCTAACATCCCAACTAGCTTGTCCCTCCACCCAGCTAAACCTAATAACCTTGCTTTAATTCACATTTACTCTCAACTTCCTCCTTTCCCACGCACTTTCAAACCCAGTTACTAACTTCAGCAGTTTCTCACTTGAATCTGCTGTCAGTGCTGTACCATTAGCAAACAACAGCTGACTTACTTCTCAGACCCTTTTATCCCTACAGACTGCATACTTGCCCCTTTCTCCAAGACTCTCGTATTCACCTACCTCGCCACCCCATCCATAAATAAATTAAACAGCCATGGTGACATCACACACCCATGCCACAGACCAACCTTCATTTGGAACCACTTGCTCTCCTCTCTTCCTACTCTTACACATGCCTTACACCCATGATAAAAACTTCTCTGCTTTTAGTAGCTTTTCTCCCAAACCATATGTTCTCAAGACAGTCCACAATGCATCTCTATCAACCCTATCATGTGCTTTCTCCAGATCCATAAATACCACATGCAAGTCCATCTGTCTGTAAGTATTTCTCACACATTCTCCATAGCAAACGCCTGATCCAGGTACCCTCTACTACTTCTGAAACTACTCAGGCACCTCACCATGATCCATATGTACACTGAAAATCCAAACTAACCAGTCAGCAACAAAGACACCCCATTTCTTAATAAATTCAGCTGTAATACCATCCACTCCAACTGCCTTGCCATACTTCATCTTATGTAAGACCCTATGTCTGCCACCCTATGAAGTCAAGTAAGTATGAATATGTACATGTGTATATATGTATATGTCTGTGTATGTATATGTTGATATGTATATGTGCGTGTATGGGCATATATATATGTATATGAGTGGTTGGGCCGTTCTTCGTCTGTTTCCTGGTGCTACCTCATTGATGAGGGAAACAGCGATTAAGTATAATAATATGCCAAACCAAAACTGGATTATGCCTGGCAAGTCTAATCACCACTCCTAAAGAAGCACAAGATCTGACTGAGAGGGTAGAAAGAAGAGCAACTTCTCTCTGATCCTCATCCCCACAATAACCTTGAAATGATCATTCTTAAAAAAAATCCTCTCACAACTCTAGCATCCAGCACATCTTTTCTCAATCTTTCATCCACTGCCATGTAGGCAATCAAAGCCTTTTGTTGTTCTCTTCCATCATTCCTCATCCATGTATATCTGTGGATCATCTTGTGCTGAAAAAAAGGTGTTTGTAAGGAATAAACGCCTCTCAGCACAGCACAAATATCCTCAGAATTGCTTCAATTCTCATTTTCTGTAGGCACTCCCCATTTACCAACTATCTCACCAATTCCACCATATCCCACTTTCGCATTCATATCACCTAATATGACCTTATTTTACATTCTCAAAACCATTTATGCAGTCATTCAAATTCCTCCAGAAAAGCTTTGTTTCATCCTTACCTTGTACAGTCTTCATATTCACAGGCACATATACACATACCCATGCATATTTCACAATCCCAATCTTTCCTTTCATGCACACTGTTCTTGATCCATTCCATCCATGATCTGTAACACCCTCCCATACTCTTGTTGATAGCAGAATTGCATATCCTTTTCCTCTTCCTAATAATTTTCACTCATTCCTGTCCATACTTTACCTTCTTCCATGCCCTCCCATAACTTATATTCATCATTCCCATTTGTGCTCCACACACTTTGCCTGACAATATGGGTTTCCCCAATCCCTAGCACATCCACACTACAACTTTTATACCTCCACAATCTCCATCCGTTTATTCTGCCCAGTCATCCCATTCACCTTCACTGCCATCACCCTCAATCACTTGTTCCTTTTAACCCTAAGCATAACTGATAGACTCCAGTCTGCCTAGCCTTTTGTGCCTCACCCATGGTAGGTCACTGGCAGAGGGCAACTCAGCACAGTGTTTCCAGAGGTAGCGAGGCTCAAGAATTGTCAGAACTAAAAATAACAGTACACTTCAGGTGATTGTCCAGATCTAAAACTATTGCCCTGATGTAATTGGGCAACACCTCCCCCTATAGTTCCACCCCTAAGGGGTGTACTGACGAGGTCACCACAAGAAGGTGAGGTGAGACTTGGCTACTCCAGTAAAACTAGAGTACCCCTCGTGGTAAGGTGCTGAAATTCAATAATTTTCCCAATTCCAAGCTTCTTTACCTTCCACAGTTGCAGATCTTCCGAAAAGAGTATTTTGAAGAATGATGAATGTGGAGGAAGGGGAGGCAGCATTTGTTACCTGTATGGGTAAAGAGGATACAGGTGCAAGGGCCTCCAGCAAAGAGGGATGTAAGAAGGACAATAATGATGCTGAAGGTAGGAAAGGCACCTGGAGTGGATGGGATTACAGCTGAAATGCTGAAGTATGGAGAAGAAAGTGTTATAGAGTGGATGCATCTGATATGTAATTAAGCTTGGAAACTGAAGGTTGTGCCTGAGGATTTGGTGAAAGCTATTATTGTTCTTTTATTCAAAGGAAAAGATGTGAAGGATGTATGCAGCAGTTATAGAGGAATTAAGTCTGTTAAGTATACCAGGAAAAGTGCATGCAAGAATATTGATTGACAGAGTGATGGAAGTGACTGAATACAGTGTAAGTGAAGAGCAAGGGGGTTTCAGGAAAAATAGGGAATCTATGGATCAGATTTTTGTAGTAAAGATGACCGTGGAAAAGTATTTA
>JAUTXX010249508.1:0-14424 GCA_032273605.1 Panulirus laevicauda | reverse complement strand
TCCAGTAAGAAACACCTTATGTCTTCCTTGTGTGAGTGAAGGAAGGAAGGAGGAAGGAACCTAATCTAATTATCTCATTCCCTGCCACTCCCTTTATTATACACCCACGGAAATCTTCCCTCATGACATCACCACTGGTTTATTTCAGTACAGGATAAATGCTGATAAATCGCATTATCCTAATAATCATCCTCAGAGCTGAGGTATTTATGATACATCTGTGTTTGGCGGTGATATTGGTAGAGAATCTGGTATAGTGACTCAGATGAAGAGGGTGAAGTATACCACAGGAAGAATAAATCAAGAGGTTATTCCAATCAATTTCCTTTAGTTCTGAGTAATTTTCTTTACCATGATGTTGAAGTCTTTTTCTGCTGTTTTTTTGTTACTGTGGCTTTCTTCTTCCCAAATAGTATTGTACAAGTTTAAATAAGAGTGTCTTCTCAAGGCCTGACAGAGGTACGTATGAGAAAGCTTGAAGCTGAAGCTTTAATGGAAATAGAACCATGTTGCTCTCAACAGGTTACATATATTTCACTTATGATTAATATAACTTATTCTTAATCATGCCGGGTAAATGATAATTAGTGTAATATCAAAACTTTACAGTGAACAGACTGAAGATGTCATTTGTACTTTAAGATAACACTAAACATGAAATGAATATTTATTTTCCGAATTTATGAATGGCAAGAGTAATACCATGACGTCATCGAGGTTTGATGACGTCAGGGATGTTGTTTTGTGTTCTTGTTGTTGTTGTTGTTGTCGTCAGACTATCATTCAGCTCGTGACCCCAAGTGTGTGAACAGCGACTGCACTCCTCGTCCTAGTCTGAGGTCAACCAGGTGACCAGGGAGCCGCCAGCCTTACATAAAGGTGAGTGAGATGGACCAAGTGCTGACACATGAGGTGACATGATGAGAAATAGCTAAGATGTGGACCAAAATGTCCCTGGCACACCCAGCCCCATAGTTAGCGGCTAGTAAGCTATTTATAGAGGTGGCATAAATGCTCCATAGTTTTTTTTAGTACCACAAGAGCAGCAACATCTTAATTAAAGGCTTGACCACTCCTGAACACGGGGTCATCTGTAGTGAGTGCAGGGTTGAGGATAGTTCACCTCGTCAAATGATACCCAATGAAATGTGATGCACATACATAGACCATGTTATTTATGTAACTTTAGGTTAAATATGGAATATGTGGGAGACTTAGGTGATGAGAGACAGTTTTACCTCAGTGTGGAGGGTATATTCCTGTATATATTTTCAGAAATGAGTTGCATCTCTCTCCCTAGTGCTGAATGTAAATAAAAGTAATTAATTCATCTTCCACAGACTGAAGTAAATTCAATAAGTATTTGCTTCCCATTTGCCACTGTTTGTAGATTCACTGACGTATCCCCTGGAAGAAAAAATATTATGCTAATGAGAAGCATCCATATTTATGATGGGGGCTAAGACAAGATATTATGAGTTCAGAATGGATTGTACGAGTAGAGTCATTATTCAAGTCTGTCTATCTGTGTATCTATCCATCTATATCTCTGATGCCTGTTCCCACCTGGAACTCCCTTAAGGGGGTGGCAACAGCAATAAAGTCTCCCTAACTAATGAACTCCAGTGCTACTTCTTAGCCTTTCGTACCCCATCCTCAACGGGCCACTGGTAGAGGGCAAGTCTATCGCAGAGTTTGCAAAGGCTCTTACCTAATGTTCCTACTGACTACTTCTCCCTACTGCTCTACCAAATGTTTCTACCTAATGTTCATGCCAAAATGTTCCTACCTGTTTCTTATATCTATTGCTCCTGCCGTTTAGCCAAAAGGCAGGGATAGCAGACAGTGCTCATCGCAGGAAAATCTAGAGTTATGAAGAATGAGCTGTATGAGCTATGTTGTCATATGTTATGTGCATGACAAGGAAAGATTGTATGTTTGTACACAGAATGCCAGTAATCCACGTTTGGGTGAGGCAGAAAAAAAAGACAACTAGCTGGGTGAAAGGAGTTTAACTTAACAATCACTGAAGTGCTGGCTCACTACGCAGCTGTCTTTAACCCTCCCAATACCCAGGCAGGTAGTACTAGTAATATATCTCCCTGGCTGTTGGCTGCCTACCAACTACTACATATACATAGTGTTAATGGGACGGCCTTGATTAGGGCCTCAGCAGCCTGTGCCGAGCTAACATAAAAAAAAAAGACGAGTGCAGGGCTTTAGATATAGGTAAAGTGTGACTCTAATTGAAGGAAAATGAAAAAAGGTAATCCAAATTTGGTTAGGTCTGGCTTTCCTATAGCAGCTGGAACAATCTTGGCTCTGTCTTAAATTAGATTAGCTTGAGTGGAGTTGATTTAAGAGTACTTTTTCTTGAGACTTGCTAAACTTTATGAAACTTTTGAGTTGCTTAAGTTGATTATACAGTAGAGTAACTAAAGCAGACCTCATAATCAAGAGCCCAGTATCAGCATGAATGGTGTGGCATGATCATTTATGAAGAAGAAACTAATTTTTCAGATGAGTTCAGAGACACCTAAGCAACCAGCGCCATCCCGGCCCCCTCCACCATCAAATCTGACTGCATCACCAGCAGCTACACAAGAGGAGGAGTTTGAGAATGTTTACAGAGAAGCCTACAAGTTGATTGATCATGGCATTGTTCTTGTGACAAAGGGACTCCATACCCAGGTTTGTTTAATCTTGTTACACAATGGATAATATAAGGTATTTATCTGCTTTACTCCATATTCCACTCTTATTTACCATAAACACCACCCCCTCACCTCACTATAAACCTTCTACGAGTCTTCCCACAGCCAGCTTCTCATCATATTCATACCACTCGTTATATTTCCATGTTGTCACTCCAAAGGTTTTGTGGTTACTGCTCATTCTCTGTTCCATATCCATGATCCAGCAGCACACATTACATTACTGTCATGTCATTCTTTTCAGCTGGCCTTTGGAGAAACAAGATGTGAGTAGATAGATAGATCCACATCTGCAGACTTAATTGTCAGGTGGGATGGCAAGAGTCTTCTATATGCAGCTTCCATTAGCTTGCATTACATCAGGCAATACTGTACTCATTGCATTTGCAGACTTATTTCTCTCAAATAACTTTTCTCCAAGCGCCAGCTTACAAAAGCCTTCATAATTTTCAACTTCATGACTGTTTTACTGTTACAATTTTATAAGCTTTGTATTTACTTTTTATGGAGAAATATTATATTCATTCAGCATACTTGCTTATACTGGATGAAAGCACTGACATGCCACATCAACATCTGCCTTTGGGCTTCCACTGCTTTATCCTTTTAGGAGCTTCAGGAGAATTTGTGTAAAATATTCCATAACTTATTCTTGACTTGCCTCATTGACACACACAAATGTAAAGCTCCTTTTGCTTGCGCCCATACACACACTATGGTTTAATGAATTATATAGCAACCCACAGACCTGATGGGCTCATGTCTTATTTCAAGACTAATGGACCAGTTCACTGTAACCCATATGTTCATCCTTCCTTGTGGAGTTGTTTGGTCATTTGATTGACATTACTAACATTGTGAGAAAAGTAATGGCTTATAATGAAAATATTGATTTTCAATCAGATTAGATTTGAATTGATTTCAGATTAAAAATACTTATAAATGTATGTGATGGAGTTATAAAATTGGAATAGAGTGAAGTGTTACCTTCCCTTTCTCTCTATAGTTTATTGTCTGTATTCCTCCTTACTGTAGGATGGATTTAAAAGGCAGAAAATATATTGGATTATTTGCAGGCTGGAGTAGTGTTGCAGAAGGGACTATCTCTCATTGACAAGGCTCTTTCCATGAAGGTGGAATCCTTTGATTGCAGTGCAGAGAAAGTGCAGCAGTATGCTGAGATGCAACACAAGATGAGGTGTACAAGGTATGGCATGTTTGCATTATTCAGAGTAAAAATATCTTTTCAAACCTGAAGCAGTTGTCTTTTCCCTCATCTGGAGCATGTGAATCATGCTAAAGGCTCACAAAGATTTCTTTTATCTACCATTTTCAGATTGTTAAAGACCCAGCAACAGTACCCAAAGTATTTGTTGTAGGATTTTGCACTTATGTACTGGTTACTTAAGTGAAGCAGTCAACACTACTTGCATAGAATATTAAATGTGTGTGAAAAATGATGGCTGTTGGAGCAAGGTGGAAAGTAAAGTAGGAACAGGAAAACTGAGGAAGTAAAAGTAAGGGCACTCAGTACATTATAGAGAAATGAAAAACAGCAATCTGTAATGGATAATGTTAAGTCTGAGAATATGTTGGGAACCATAAGTTAGTCTGCAGTGAGACATTGACAAGAAATAACCATCTCTGGAAAAATGCATACAGTACGTTCAGACAGTAGAATATGACCTATTTTTCTAAAGTTCGTAAGAATCCAAAATCAACATATCGTGTGGTTTCAATGTATACAGATTTTTTTATATTCTACCCGTATTATGTCAAATTGTGTTTATTTTATAATCCAAGCCACATTGTTCCTTGGTGCAATTCTGAACATGTTGTAATGACATGTACCTTTAGTCATTTTTGTTGATCATTAACGTTTACATGATGATTTAGATCCAGAGTTTTATGATTGGAAACTTAACTTTGAATGAAGATATTAAAAGAAATATTTGAAAATTAAATTTTTCATTGAAAGAGTTGACTGGGGGATTGCATTAAGGTCCAAATTGTAAACATATTTCAAGAAACCTTTGTATCCATAGGTAACAGGAAAACTGAATGACTCTTGAAGCAAAACTATACTTCGTTTGTGATATAAACTGACAGATAGTAGTTTGCATTGTTGAAAGGCTATTCTTGACTAGTTTTGGTTCACATGAAGGAAGGTGTTTGTATAATGACTTGATGTCTCAACAAAGTCTGCTGAGGGTTGTTGTTCATGAGATGGTGGTATTCTGTGCCCTGCTGGATGGTTGTAATTTTGTTGGTATAGGTAGCTGCTACAGTTTAGATTCAGACATCCATTTGACTGCTAACTGTTCCGTGAATTCTGCTTAATATTGGTAAATGGTGACTGGTGACATCTTGTCACTATAACAAATGCCAAAATCATTATTATTCCTGGAAATGCCTCAGGTATTTAAATAACTTTTATAAGCTCAGTATCATTGTGTGTTTATCTAGTTCTTGTTTAATATACTGTATTTACACAAAGTGAAAATCTTTCCAATAAATATAATAGATGTTGTAGCTGATTATGTCATGAGTAAGATAAACCAACTTTCTTTCTTGAAAGCATTTGAGTTTTTGACAGAGATCATTGGAAATCCTGTGTACATATAGGTAAAAATAGTATTGCAGTGTTTGCATTCTTAAGGCATTCCCTTATGTACATTTCAGAAAAGAAGTTCTAAACCACTTCTCCGATACTCAGGCAGCAGCTGCTTCACGCACCAGTGATACGGTTTCCCAGTTGGAGGATGCTCCACCCTCATATGATGACTACCTTAAGTCTCTCGAACCAGGTGAGTCACTAGATGACTCGGCTGGGCTGGACATCACAAGATAGAGTCTTCTATTCATGCAGGATGACTTGTAAATGTTAAAAAAAAGAAATAGTCCAGCTACCACACATCTTTGCACAGCCATCAGATTCATGTCCCTCTTGATTATATATTCTCTCTCATGTGGTCCACCACCTTTACCTTGAGTCCTGTACCATGAATATATTTCTACAGTCTTTCTTGTCTTATTCTGGATCCCGTACCACAAATAAGCATACTTCTCAACCCTATCTGTCTGTTTCACCCTGAGTACCCTCCCACCAGAACATTTGCACACTCTGTCCAGCTGTACTCTCAGTCCCATCCAGAAACATATCCCCATACGTATTTCATTCAAATAACCTTGGGGCTCCTATCCCAAAAAACCACTCCCTTAAGCAATTTTTCCATCTCGTCATCTCATACTCTTGCTCTTCCTCCCTTCCCTGAGCTTCTCTCCGGCCAACATTTTTTCACTTTTTGTTTTACTTTGGTGTTCCCCACTTGCCAGCACACCCACACGCTTTTGGGAGATGAGGTAAGGGACATGCTAAATTAATTATGGTTGAATAAATGTCAAATGGACAAGGAAGTATGGAGAGGATATAAGATTCATTAACCAAGCAGTGTGTTATAGGTATAATAGAGCATTTCAAGAAGGAAAGAGAAGCATGAGACAAAAAACAGAAGAAAATATATAACTGTTGCATAAATATATCATAATCAAACTTTCAGTTAGGAAACTAATAATTAAAGTATATGTGAATTGCTGAATGCTAAGCTTCATAATAAATTCGTAGATGAAGACATGCAACCCTCCACACTATCACACTGGATGGGAGAGTGATCATGAGAAACACTGGGTTTGTTAGACATAGTTTATAGA
The DNA here is from genome assembly GCA_032273605.1 of Panulirus laevicauda. Lineage (NCBI taxonomy): Eukaryota > Metazoa > Arthropoda > Malacostraca > Decapoda > Palinuridae > Panulirus > Panulirus laevicauda. Next base: position 7,999 of record JAUTXX010249508.1, on the reverse strand, counting down.
AGCTCTTGAAAGAACTAGACCAGTACATGCTATAGATTTGGTCTTGATGAGTTCTTGCCCTATATACTCGGTGAGTGTACTTGAACACTTGAAACATCACTGTGAGATGCCCTTTATGAACTTGCTGGAAGTGATTTCAAATCAGTATGAGATGCTTCTTTTTAAGATGCTGTAAGAGAGTAAATTTCTTACTCATCTTTCTGAAAGATGATAAGGACCTAGCCTGAGGTGGGATTTGTATTTTATGCCTTAACTGGCTAATAGGTAGTAGGTTTTAGACAGCAGCCGCTCAAGTCAGTACTACCATACTGATATCTGAGTGTTGAAGTAATATGCAGAACCTTCTTTGTCAGGATTGCTGGTCTTACTCTGTCTCTTGAAATTAAGCTACTGGGTTAGTCTTAAGTTATCCCAGCATACATCATACACCTACCCTCCTTTTATTCCTATCTTCAGTCTTTTCTACACCATCTTCTCTTATCCTTTTTCTTAATCGTATAAACTGCTATCTCTATCTATATCTCTGACACCTGTTCCCTTCTGGAACTCCCTCAAGGGGGTAGCCGCAGCAATAGAATTTCCATAACTAGTGAACTCAAGTGCCGCTTCATAGCCTTTCGTGCCTCACCCTTAACAGGCCACTGGCAAAGGGCAGCTCTAGCACTGTGTTTGTAGAGGCTCCTGCCTATCATTCCCACTGACTACTTTTACCTTATGCTCCTTTCTAATGTTGCCCCATACTACTACCTAATGTTTCCACCTAATGCACCTACCTAAATGCTCCTCCCTACTAGTTCTAGCTATTGCTTCTACCATTTTGCCAAAAGGCAGGGCTAGCACATAGCACTCATCACAGGCAAATCTAGATTTACAGAAAATGAGATGTGTGAGTTGAGTGTTGTCAAGCTTTATGTATGACTGGGAGGGATTGTATGTTCAGAATGCCAGTAGTCCACATGTGGGTGAGGCAGAAAGAAAAGATAGCTACCTGGGTATGAGGAGTACAACGTGACAACTACTGAAGTGCTGGTTCACTACGTAGTCATCACTAACCCTCCAGATGCACAGGTGGGTAGTACTGGTAATATACCTCCCTGGTTGTTGGCTGCCTACCAACTACTACCTACTTTGCTAATCATTAGGCAGATAAAATACCATAAGCATTTTGTATTATTTTCTGAGTTAGGAAAATGAGAGACAAAAACATATCACACATATATTACACCTTCACTGTACAAATAACAGTTGTAAAATATTATCTCATTTCCACACTGTTGAGGTTAGTTCTCTAAGCCGCCACAGCTTTTAACGATTTACCTACTATCTATTAAATATATGAAATGCATTATAATGATGAATCTTTATGAAAACTTCTGAACATGTGCTTCAATGTAACTCTGCATTATTATCATTATGACAACAGCAGAGGAAGCATTTACTGTTAAAGTTACAATCATAATTGTGAAATGAATCGTGCAACATTTAGAGCAAAATGACCCAAATAAAGATAAATCTTTAAAAGGAAGTTACTTCTATTCCAAGATGAAAAATTTACCTCTGCTGAGGAAAAGCTAGTAGTAATCATTGCTATATAACACATAACAGTCAATTGGTCTACATGCAGGTATTTAGCCAGTACATAATCCATACCACGACCACAAAATCAGGATGCATTATCCTTCGGTTTAAATACATCAATTACTGCAAACATGGGTGGATAGATTACACCCTACTACACTCCTGGTACCAATTTGTAAAGTCCTACCACCAAATCACTTATGATGTAGAAAAAAAGATATGGTCACTAGTATTTTGGGATCATCAAGAAAAACAAGGTAATTTCATGAATATATATTCAAGATCCCTATTTAGCTATTTACCCATTCTCCTTTTTGAGATCTTTCACAAGACCTAAAGGAAATGAAGACAGTAAGAGGTCTGAAAAGCACACTGTACTTACAATCTAATTGGAAGATATTTCTCCATGGTTTTGCTGATGACCTACTAGCAAGGGTGTTAATAATATTGCACAAGGTTTGGCACACTAAGAATCTCCATTATTCAATCATCATCAACAAATGTGTTCATAAATCTTTGAGCAAACACGTGTAAAGTACAGGTGCAGGAAGCAAAGCCCTATACAAAGATAGGGGGCCAGGAGTGGGTGCAGCAGTAAGTCAGAAATAACCCAAGACTAGAAGCAGTAAAAATTTTGTTCCCTCACTGAAAGTCCCATGGCATCACGGCACACACGTCCAAATATTTCACACAGTACATGTGAACGATATTCATATCATTATTGTAAAATGAGGAATGGCTAACTGTATGATTAGTCAATATCACAAAGAATTTTAAAATAAAAAGTAATTATATGACACAGTTCACGGTCACAAACATTACCTGAACCACTGATTCTCAACCTATATTCAAGAAAAGGAACTTAGTTCATCCATTCAATAATTTCAGTGTACATCATTTTATAATATCACATCACACCTACGGTAAAATTAGTTGAGCACCCATAATCTAAGCTGGAAGTTTTGGGCCTGCAGATACTGCTAGAACAATAACACTTAAATTACATTGGCTATACCCACAATAATAAAACTCAGATCTATCAAACAACATCATGAAATTCTCTTTTCAGGCATTTTCAAGATAAATAAGGTTTTGGCACATGCCCAAAACTTCTTAAAAACAACATTTGACATCCTATAATTCTAACTATAATCCACAAAAGAGAATTCTTTCATTAAAAAGTCTTAAAAAGGTAAGATTTAGGTGCAGACCAGATGACTAAAGAAGTACTCCCATAGGAAATTCAACAAGTATGGATATCATTACTAGTGCTTAAATAATATAATTCTTTTCTGGCTTCCTCAAATCAAATAAAACTTTCACACTGTGTCCACATAAACAATAAAATTGCTTTGAAAGAAATCATTACAGTTAACCATTCAGCATGAAAGTTATGAGATGATTATATACACATAATTACAGAAATACCTTAAATGTAATGGAAAGGCTGAGAAGGCACATCATATTACCAGTACAGTTCTGTAGAATAGCTGCATTCCATTCGTGGGTCAACTCACTTCTTACCACAAAAATTGAAGATTCTATTTGGATAAATAAACTTACATCCTGAAAATTAATACAGTACAACAGTATCATTTGAGAAAACACTGAAAGAGAATTCCGGTGCAACGTATGCAGTAAACCTGACGGTAAGAACAGAGTTTGTCACCCAGCATATAACATAAAAAGATGAAAGTTGACTTTGAAGTGATTTTACAGCTCTGTAGTTATGACCGTGCGTATTTTGGGGGGATCCAGTTTGTTAGATGATGCGGGTGCAGGGGGATCAGCCACCAGCCAGGGAGACATCTGGCTGAGAGAGGGGTTAGGGTTGGTTTTGTTTGCTGAGTAGTTGCGGTTACTTGTGGATGACAATGACCGGGTCACTTGCTGGTTTCCCGCAAAACTTGTTTCCTGTTCAATGCAAACAAACTCCATATCATAATTCCTTATCTCAGTTAATTTCATACAATCTAAATCAAATGCAAAAAATATATATTCAAAACACAAAATTTTAATGCATATCTGTTACTGGTTAAGAGAAAGATCACACCATAATGCTTGTCCATAAATATGAAGATAGGTGTCTCAAAACAATGCATATTCAATGATGCTCATTAATGTTTCACAAAACTGTACAATGAATTTCATAAAAGAAACCTAGTTCACATCAAACACCTAAAACAATCTGTCAAAATACTTACTCCATCTCCTCTCCATTTCATCCCCTCCTTTACCACTTCTGCATTTGCCTTTTTCACTGCTGTACCCATTGGATTAACCTCCTAAAACAAATTATTTTCCCCTGAAGTTTGCTGATAATTTCACACCCCATCTCCTTTACTGTAAGTACTACTCATATACCTCTCATTTCTCTTTCACAAGCATCTTTACTTCATCTCACCACACACTAGCCTTTCTAATATGCCTACCTCCCACTTACACACTCCTCATGCATTTCTTGCAAATGCCAACACTGCTTCCCTAAGTGCTTCCCATTCTTCACCACTCTTCTAGCTTTGTTTACTCCCACCTTCTACCATTCAATGCTAAATCTCTCAAGGTATTTTTTCAAACAAGACTTTTTCCCAAGCTCACTTACTCTCACCAGTCTCTTCCCATCAATAAAGTTTTCCCCTTTTTTGAAAACCTCTAAAAATCTTCACCTCTGCCTCCATAAAGTAATGGTCACACATCTCACCAGCTGCGACTTTAAGGACATTCATATCCAAAAGTCTCTCTTTTCACAACTATCAACTAGAAAGTAATACAATGCCTGCTGACCATCTTTCCTGCTCACATAAATATACTTTCGTATGTCCCTCTTTTTAAACCAGGTATTCCCAATCACCAGTCCTTTTTCAGCACACAAACCCACAAGCTGTACTCCATTTCATCTCTGCACTCTTGTTCAGCCCCTGCAACTTCCTCTTGAGTCTTGCGCTGCTTCCTCTTACAGAACTGATCATTTGTGCTCTTTCCCTGCAGGTACCATCCATACCTCTTTCTTCTTGTTCACTAGTAACTAAACTTCTTCATCCTCCCACTCACTACTCTTTTTCATATGCCCATCCATTACCTTCTGCATGACACATACTTAGTCTACATGCATAAGCACTGCTTCCCTAAATACCCTCCACTACTCAGTTTTTATAGAAAAACAATCCTTTCTTGATCCCAATTTTCTATTTCATTCTAGTATCCATAAATACACTTTCTTTTAAATGAGTCACTACAAAAGTTTTATACTCCACCTGGGTAGGTCAGTAATTCCCTTATGTGCCCAAGAAAAAATTAATGTAATGCCGTGGCACTGAATAAACGTTCATTTGTTTAATCATGAAATCCTACACTAACTACAGCAGTAAATAAGTTTTAATCCACATAAAGCGAACTTATGTGGTTGTACTTATACTAACAGGATCTCTTTTCCCAAATCATCTTTGGGAATTACCCTCTACGACATGCAGCAACTGCAAAGGACCAATTTGTTCATAACTTGCTCAAGTTATCAAGAAACAGGCAAACAGAATGAGAGTTGTCTCAGAATATAAAGAGATGGGATGAAAGAAGCAAATATTCTAAAGTCAATGATAATATTCAGAGAAGTTTAAGAAGAGATACTGAAAATCATTCTCTGTGAAAGATAAAGTTTGAAAATATGCACCAGATTACTAAGAAGGCTTTATTATAAATGTGGACAGTGAAAAATTTCATTACTAGAAGAAAGGATATATCTTTAACAGTAGTACCAATAATCTAATGGAAGAGCAAGGAAAACCTGATTTACATCACACAAATGAAATACATGATGAAAGATAACAGATGCAGATCAAAGCAATACCAAAGACTTTTACAATTACTCATAACATAATACCATTCAGACTATGTTTTCTATGTCACTAAATTATTTAAGGTTAAGTATGGTCTTTAGCAATTATTCTCAACAAAGACAATACTGCATAAGATAAAACTAGTATAAACTAGTATAAGACAGTACTGCATAAGATAACTAATAAAAATTCTGCAACCCACCGACTTACATATGACACCTATGTCATAGTCCTCCTATGTTGCCACAATATATAAAAAAGAAAAATTATGAATTAGCAAGCGAGATACTTAGAAGTAAAGCAGTATCAAATTCATGGATCCACCACACATCTCGAAAGAAGATTTTTCAATGAATGAGATACTTCTTTCTGGGCTACAATTCTTGGAATAATGGGAACTTTATGGCTTTGCATCTTGCACTCTAGCCTAAAGCCCAACTAGGTCACCAAGTACTAATGAATTTATTAGAAAATGGTTGTGTTGTTAAACTCCATCTTTGGTGAGTTTGTATCACTTTGTCAGAGGAAAAAAAAGGAATACAGTTTAGAACGAGACAAAAAAATGCACTAAACTGTGTTATAGATATGGGGGGAAGAAAGACTGGAAAAGGTGACATAATTTAAGTATTCAGGAGCTGTTTTGGGTAAGTTTGGTGATATGCAACAAGAGATAAGGAGAGAACATTACAGGATAGAAGAGTCATTGGGTCCCTTAATGGAATAATGAAGAATAAAAGTGTAAGTATGGAAGTGAAAAAAGGATTAAGGGGCAGCATAGTCCTTCCGACCCTAACCTATGCACCAGAAACATGGACATGACATTAGCCACAAAGGTTATGAATCCAGGATGTGGAAAAAATTTTGAAAGAAGTATAAGGTATGACTAAATGGAATGAAGAAAAAGATGAGGGGATGAAAGAGACATTTAGTATGGCAGGGAATGAATCATAGAGTGGTAGGGTGGATGAAAAAATACTTTGAGGTAGTTTGGGCATGTGGAAAGAATGTCTGATGGGAAGTTTACAAGGAGAGAATGATAGTACAATTAAAGGAGTTGATGTGAGAGGAAGACCACCTGTGATATGAGGAAAAAGACTCGAAGAATATTGGAGGAAAAATTATGGAAAAATCTGTGGAATTGTGTATGTGAGAGAGACATGCAAAGACAGGTAAGTGGAGATATTTTTTCTGTGGCCACTCCCAATAAGCACCAACTGAGACAAAAATAGATAAACACATTAAATATCAATCTAAAACCTTCCAAACCACATTACTCTTACTGCCCTAAATGACTTCAGTCATGAATATCCAAACACTTTGGTAACTCATCAACAGCAAAATCAAGAAGAATATTCCACTCTCACCTAAACAACATGGACCCAATCACTCCACCACTACAGTACACACACACACACTTCAAACAATGCACCATTCCCTCACAATATTAGTGGCAATGGACATCAAGAAAGCATTTGAGTGTCCCCTGCCATAACCTCACACAAGATACATAACGCTACCTGCCGTTACACCGATAAAATGTAGCTGGCCACCAAGCCTGATTCATAAAGGCTTTACCTCTAAATCCTTAAGCTCTCCAATGGAGTTCCAAAGAAAAGTTCTTTCTCCAACCATCTTCAATCTTCCCCCATGGTCTTCCATCATCACACAGAGGCCATGGTGTTTAAGTCATATCATAAGCAAACGCTATTACAATCACATCACAGCACTCTGACATTGGGTAAACAACACACATATAATACTATGTCATATGATTGAATAAGGGCTGACCTTCAATCACCCTTTTAACCAAAGGCAGACACAAAACCAACGTGCACCCTCCCTTCATATTGAATGGCTGATCATTCTCACTCAACAAAATCCAACTATTCTGGGCATGACATATGAAATACACATGATATTGACAAATCTATACCACAAACATCATTGCAAAAGCTATAGAAAATTAAATACCCTCAGAAGACTACTAGTACCAATATTGGACTAGAGGTTTAGTACCTCTTTAATAGAGAAAGTCCTATGCTCTATCCATGAACCTAAATTTTGTTTCCTCTATATACATTTCCACTCATTTCACTCAAGTGCACCCTTTAGGTAATTTTTTACATACATCTAAATCACTTCTATCCTCACTGTCTTTTACTTAGTCAATTTCTTTTACAAACTTCATTTTCAATATCTATTTATCAGAAAATTCTTCTTAAATGCCTATAAAATACTATCCAGTTAGAGAATTCACTGTTACAAACACAACAGAGTTGATTAAAGAAATAAAGCTGACCCCAACTGATGGCTGGTATTTTTTCCTTCTTATAAACTAAGTAATATGCACGAACTCTATCAATCAACACTCTGAACACTGGTGGTAGTATGAATGATAAGTATCAGTCTGTCTAACAAGAGAAAAAAGGGAATGACCTTTCTCCATGAATGTTCTTTTCTATGGTCACACTTATAATGCAACAAAATCTGCCGATTTGTCACACATACTATCTCAAAAATAATAAACAGAAGATAACAATTCTCCCATCTGTTCTTTATTACTTCCATTAATTTCACCTTCCTCTACC